>JAOTON010001541.1:6725000-6977919 GCA_034440635.1 Lepas anatifera | reverse complement strand
AAACGAGGCAAGCAGCCAAGGTAAGAGCTCTGAAAAACCGTTAATATCATATGGGCAGCGTCGTGCTCCCATAATGTAAAGATGGATTCTGTAACCTTTCATCCGTCGAACTAACTCCCAGCCAAAAGGAACTACTTAACCTTGTCCTCAAATGCAGCATTTTGGAGAAATTTGACGCACTTGAAAAGAAAGCATCACTAGAACTCTTATACCAATACATAAAATGACTACGCAAAGATGATAAAGTAATAGTAAATCCAGATTTAAGACAAAAACTTCTGAGCGAAGATACAAAATGTCGCAGCCTCTGCAAGAGCAAGCTATTAATACCAGAGCTGAAGAGTGTGGCAGCAGAGCCGAAAGCCAACGAAGACATCGTGATCCGAAAAGCAGACAAAACAGCCAGTTTTGTTGTAATGGATAAAACAGAATGCATGAACAAAATGGAGCGCATCCTCTCTGATACATCCAAATTCCCCCGAATATCAAGGGACCCCACCATGAAGAACGTATCAAAAGTTAACAAGATCATCATTGCCGCCAATGCGGCAGTAGGAGAGATTCACTTCACAAAAATAATTGGAGAGCATGAAACTGGCTATGCCTATGGCAACGTTAAAGGGAATGTGGCACCTTGGTCGAATCCTGGAATTTAGTGCAATTAGGCGTACTTTTAGCCAAAAATAATGAAACCACTCATGATTTTTCTGAAAAATGTACAATAAGCTCAATATTTTGATTTTTAAAATACTCCTCTAGAAAAAGAAATAAATATCAACCTGTGGATGATGTCCCGATCTAGCAACCACTACCAGACTTGAAACGCTTCAAGGGCTTCCATTGGCTGATGCTCATCGTGACGTCAGCATATGTCGTCACACCAGCAGCTCAAAACAATGGCCGCCCGGCGAGGGGCTGATGAGGGGGCTGGTGTCAGGTAGGTTTTAGCTTTTTTCTACGAAAATATCGAGTTCCAAGACAAATGACATATGGAGTAACGGGTTTTCCAACTTGCTTTACAACTTGGCTATCTCAGTTAAAATCACGTCATGAAGGTGCCAGATTCCCTTTAACCCTATTTCCGTCAGGCCCCGGCACCCTATTTCGGCAGGGGGGCAATATCGGCCCCCCTAAGATCTCGTAATCTAACCGGCCGATTTTGAAAATTCAAAGTGCTATAGATTCCCCTGACGCTAAACTTTATTTTGAAAAAAGAAAATTTCAAAATTTTGATTTTTAAGGAGAAGGTCGTGCAAAATATACAATTTTGTGTATTTTTAGATTTTCCATAACCCTTGTCTCTGTTGTACGATTTTCACAAAACTAGTTCAGATTTACAAATAATTGACCCAAAATTGTCATATACTCGAGTTACGCAAAATTCGAAATTCAATGGCAGTTCCAGGACCAGGACTATGAGGAAATATATACAACCTAAAAGTTTTTGTTACGCGGATTAGAAGCCGTGATATACTGCTTGGCATCTTGACACATAAATAAATGAAAAAAGTGAAAAACTCATCAGGGGCGGATGCAGTAAGGTAAAACAGTGGGGTAAAATACATACCAACAATATGCGAGTGGTATGCATGAGTATATTAGTCCCTCGACTAGTTGAAATTTATTTCTGATAATTTTACCCTCCCATGGCAGCTCTAGGAAAGGGGTACATAGGCGGATCAAGGACTCTGTCGTGGGGGAGGGGCGGGTGGGGGTGATTGGAAACACATTTTTAATATACAACGATATTGAGTCGCGGCGGGATACTGGCTGGGAATATGCATTTTGAAAATGTGTAGTGACTGGACACGCCTCTGGTAATCTAGAATTGGTTATAACTATTTTGAATTTTCATATACCCAATTGTATTCGCCCTGCACGGCTGTAAGCAGTCTTCTCACTTACTAACGTTTAGTCCTTCTTGATAACATTCCCCCCATTTTGAACTGCTGTAACCGCCCCTGATGAATACAAATAGTGACAATTGTGAATGCACTATCATCTCACATAAAAATGATATAATAAAACCATATAACTGGTATCAGGATCAGCAGAGACGGTTTCCTTTACAAAGAACCCATCGCATACGATAATACTTGGTTTGTGGATAGAACCTCCCCAAAAACCCAGCCATAGCTCCGCCCTGGTAAATATATAATATTGACAATTTCAGAAAACATGCCTGTACTAATTTTAGGAAAAGTCAGGAAGTTTCAAAGTTCTATCGCAAGCCGTTTCGGAGATATTCTTGAAAAACCGAGGGGGCAATATTAGCCCCCCTGCCGGAAATAGGGTTAAGGCACACAAGCCTGGCAATCCACTACGGCCCACAGTGTCTCAAATACCGACACCGACACACAATCCCGCGAAACTCCTGAATGGCTTGATCAGCCCGTACCTACCCACAGAACACTGCATGAAATCGACGGATGAAATACTCCACATCATTCAAAACCACAAAACAACGGAACTTCTGACATCACTGGACGTGGAAAGCCTATTTACTAATATTCCCGAGAGGAGAGAATCAACATAATTTCCGAAATGCTGTATAACCATCCTACCATGCCCCCATTGAAACTGGCGGCCCGGATCTTGAAATAACTCCTGACAGTGTGTATACCAGCGAGGCGCCCTTCCGCGGTCCAGATGGAAAACTATACCTCCAAACCGACGGCGTTGCCATGGGATCCCCATTGGGATGTTTATTTGCCAACGCCTACATGTGCCATGTAGAGAGCAAAGTTTTGTCAGCCACCGAAGTGAAACCAACTCTCTACCTTCGCTACGTTGATGACATCCTTGTTGACGTAAAAGATGAAAACAGCTCGAAGAAATCCGTAAAAAATGCAAGACAACTCCAGCCTTAAGTTTACCACAGAACTTAGTGCAAACAGCAGAATACCATTCTTAGACATTGACATCACAGCAACAAATGAAGGAGTGGCAACTAAGGTCTACCGAAAACCGAGTGACACAGGACAGTGCATGAACGGCAAAAGTGAGTGTCCTGGACGGTACTCTTAGAGTGTAATACGATCCACCGAGCAATCAAGTACTGTAGTGACTGGGTTGAAACTCATCTCGAGCTCCAGCGCTGCAAACGAATACTTGTGAACAACGGGTACAAAAATTCAAACGTTGATCAGGAAATCGCCAAACGCCTCGACAGCTTCAAGAGAAAAGAACAACAACATCTTAGGAGGGAGATTGCTCTCTTTAGATAGTCTTAAATCGGATAATCACAACCAACATCGACAGCACGATTTTGAAATTCAACATCTATCAAAATCCCAAGATTAGCTGACTCATTATGAAAAACAACATGACCAAGAAAACATCTGACTTGAAGAAGACCAACGTGTGTGCCAGTTTGAGTGCCCGTACGAAGATTGCAAGATTCAAGGAACCGGTACCTACGTTGGTCTCACAACAACATCACTATCACGCAGGCTCACTATGCACCTGCAGATGGGAGCCCCGAAAGGTCACTTCAAACAACATCACAATCGCGACATCACCCAAAAGGACTTGGTCAACAACACCCGCACCATTCGACAAACGACCGACCGACGAAAACTACCTGTCTATGAAGCCATCATAATCAGAAAGAAACAACCCGACCTCAACAAACAAAATAAAACATTAACATCATGCCTCGAGCTTTATTAAACCTTCGAGCAAAATGATGCATTTGTATTATGCATTGTTTTAGAACGTGAAACGTGTTAGTGATTTTGTTTGACATAGGAAGTGTTTTCGGTCTTTACAATGGAAAGGTATCTCTAGATGTACAAGACAGTGCGGCCTCACCCCTTGAATCTCAGAAAACCAGGACGTCAAACACCCCCACCGAGGGAGACTAACACGCGCATACGGGGTCGACCACATACGGGGGCGTCCCCCCAGGATCAGAACCACGGTAGGTACAAAAACGGTAAAGCGTTGGGCTCCATCCACTTCTCCATCGAAAAAAATTGAACCATTTTTTGTCAGGTCACATTTAAAGTCACGAGAGGTCTAAAGACATGCCCGTCATAGGGATAACAGGTAAAATTCAGTTTATCGGGCATTTCATCTGAATAAGTAAAGATAGAGCAAAACGACTTTTTAAGCTATATGAACCTCTTAGCAAGCCGAATCGAATGATATATAATTTGACCTTGCTAGGTCAAATCAAGGATTTGACCTGACCTGAGGTACAGGTCAGGGTCAAATTATATAAAATGCATATCATTAGAACTGCAAAGCCCAGGCAAGTCTAATGCAGCTAAAAGAAATGCTCACCACCATCCGTTACTGAGTTATTACGTAAAAACATTTTCCCATGTATTTCCAATGGAGAGGTCATGCCTGTACCGACCTTAAGTCATCGATATCAAAAATACCGGAACATATGTTAGAGAACTCGGTGGGTCATTATGTGATATGAGTTTCAATCGGATAAGTTCACCCTGCTCCGACTTATGCTATCTTGAAACTTTTTTGAGGTCAGGTCCCTTGACCTGTACTGGTGACCTGACCTTTTGGGATGACCTAACCTTAAAATTTTCACAGAAATGTGCAAAAATGATGAGGAAAAGGTATACCAAGTACAGCGGCGCTACGCGCCGCCGTTTTTCACATCATCCGAAAAACCCGAGGGAGGGGCGGTTAAACCCGCCCCCGTCAATGCGCGTGTTAACAGTTCGTAAAGCCGGCAGTGAATTAGCCGACCAGATAGAATGTGCCAGTCATTCTGATGCAATAGCCCATGGATTTCAAAGCAGGTGGCCGGGCCTTTTTATCAATGCCAAGACATGTGCCCCAAGTGTTGAATTACAAATTATCTGAATGTGATGTTTTTGACTTACACTTTGTATGATGTGAATACTGAGTCACAGCCTGAACGGTTTTCGCCCACCAATTCTAAATTTTTTGAACCGCCAAGCTGAACAGATACTGAAGCTGGTAAGCCTGGTGCAATTATAAAAATTAGGGGAATGTTGGAACTTTGGCGGAAATTTCCAGCTTGTTTTATATCCACTTCTTTCTAGTCACGATAATAACATTGGTAATTCACCTTGTGCTGTGTCACGAAGCTGTCCTGACCTGACTTTCAGTCCCGTCACCTTTAATGTTGTTCAAGTCAGGCTGATATAGGTCACAGTTGAATCTTAAAATGATCACTCCATAATGTTCATCTTTTGTCGGGGCGTTGCGTTGGTGGAGCCAAACATATATATATATATATATATATATATATATATATATATATATATATATATATTCTTCGATGCATAAACTAAACCACTGACACTGCTTTTGATAATCTTTTGCTAGTTTTACGATAGAATTAATTAGGTTCTTGTTTTCATGGTTTAAATTATATATAAGTTGTCCAAAACTTATAAATAAGTCTCTTTTTCACCGTCCGGTTTCAGTTTATTTAATTACACTATTTTCAAGGTGTTCAAAATTCAAATGAGCTCGGGAGTACAAATATTGCACTTGAAAAATTTAGTTTGGCATGAGCTATTTATGTAAATAATCACTTACGTTTAAGCTGTGCTAATTAGACGCGTATAAACACGGTCACGGCAAATTACTGACAATCATGCATAACCACTTGGCAAGATAATCGAGTTCAAATCATTGGCACTTATCAAACAAAGTTCCTCGGGAAGACACGAAGGGGGGGGAGTTGAACAAAACTACCACTGTTCAACAAATCAATCGGATTCGAGCTTACACAATCAGTCATTTTTTCAAAACACAACAGCGCAAATCATACACATTGTAACTCACAAATTTACCTAACAGCTAACCTCGGTGAACCTAACTTCATCCCGCTCCTCAGCTGGATTCCAGGTCTCCCACCCGCTCCTCAGCTGGAATCAAGCTGAATAGCGCGATTAATAGTTTAATAGGCGTTGCATTGAAGAAAATATAGTTCCAAAATATACTAATATATATATATATATATATATATATATATATATATATATACTATATATATATATATATATATAACTACCAGTGTTAGATGGCACGCCAACTGTCACAATGTAGGCATGGCTTTAGTGGATCAAATCAACTTACTCAGAGGCTCTGCCGGGAATGGACCGGACCTGTGGCTCAGAAGGCAGGTTCTCTACCATCGATCCTCACATCTCCTTTGCCGGTAGGTACGTACCTATATATCAGCCCTCGTTCAACGGCAATCGCAGGTCACCTGATGTGGCATCACACCTCATGGGATATTACATGGACAACTAAATGATAAATTTTCCAAATTTTTGCAAAAAGATGTCCTGACTCGAGCCTGAAATGTTTATTTGTTTCATTTGAGATAAACTTGATTACTGTGCATTGTCACAAATTCGTAGGCGAGCAGCGCTATTAGCAGCACTTTCAGACACGGCCCAAGGGTGAAGGAATCCCTCCACGCCTGTGTGACGTCACTCAAGCGTGAAGGAATCCCTCTTGAATGTACCTTTAACTAAAGGTATCTTGCCGATATATATATATATAGGTATACATACGTTCCAACAGTGGCGGACCTAGCCGGTCGGTTTGGGACGGGCAAACCAGATCGAAGAGCAAAAAAAGCATTACGCAGTGAAAAATTGTGCTACAATATGACTTCACGGTATAAATTGGGATAATTGAGGCGAAAAGCAAAAAAGTCGCGGGGTGAAAAATATGGGCTGAAGATACTTTTTTCCTGTCCAAGAATCAATATTTACGCTGAACTTCCATGGTCCTGTTTGAAGTTGAGAGTTGAAGCACTAAAGTCTTGCCTATAAACTAAAAAGGAATCAGGGCTAAAAGGTCGACCGCTTTGGGGGGAAACATAGTTTTGCCCCGAGATTTTCCGTTGGGGGAACAAATGCCATTTTTGCCCCCTGGATCCGCCACTGCGTTCAAACTTTGTTCGATTAGATTGCGTCATGCCATGAGACAATGGTCAGTGTCCGTTAGTTAGCACGTGCAGTTAGCAAGCACATGACCTGCAGCGACATGGTGCCGCCGGTTTCTAGCCTGGAGCTTAATTTCCGCTTTGGTATCGCCCGTCACGACTGGCGGGGCTTTTTTGTTTGTCACTGAGCTCGGGATGCGGGGTCAGGCGCACGTGGTACTTTTTAAAGTCGTCGGTAATCAGCAGTGCCAGTGTCAGGGGCGGGCTGGGTCTCGTGACGAGTCATCTTCTCCACCACGCTGAGCTGTGCCAGAGCTTATATCAGGTCCTCCGCGGTTCAGCCCGCTCACTTCTTCTGCTCTCCTGAGGCTGCCACATAGCACTGGTGCATACTCCGTACACAGGTTTATAAACAGTTTTATAATATAATATTGCATAATATTGGAGATTATATTTCTAGTTATACTATGAGTGCATATCACGGAATTTGCGAATATTGTTTAGAATTTTAAGCGCGCAACAGTGCCGTTCAGTGGCTACAAAGAAAGTTTGTCGTTAAAAAAACCAGATTATAGTGTATGAGATTGAAAAAAAATTATAGCTTATAGTATTTTTATGTAAATCAAATTAAGTAAGGTAGTAAGGTGACAGAACGTGAATTGCAAATAAAACAGAAACATCGAGTTTTAGTCATCCAACACCTATCCAAACTACCGAAACAACAGCTCGTTGTCCGAGAGCTGTCTACCTAACGGAGCAAGATCGAGCTCAGCGCCCGGGACAAAGGCGGGTTGCCCGAGAGCTGTCTAGCGAACGGAGCTAGATCCGAGATCAGCGGGTGTGCAGGAACAGCTCCTAACACAGAGCGAGTCGCCTCGCAGCCAGAGATGGTGGCACAAGGAACTATGACAGCCGGCAAGTCACAGCCCTCAGGGGGCGCGGCAGCACCAGCGGCACAATATTGCAGGTGAGGTATTCATCAGAGGCATGGTGAGGAATTGGGTCACAGAGGCTTGATCGGATGTGCGGGCCATCTGCCTCCCGCTTACGAGGTAGGCCATCTGCCCGCCCATCGGCCATCGCCTCCCCGGGAGGCCAGCCCACGCCGGAGGTGCGGATGCCCACGCCTACGGAGGTGCAGGCCATCTGCCTCCCGCTTACGGAGGTGCAGGCCATCTGCCTCCCGCTTACGGAGGTGCAGGCAATCTGCCCCCTGATGGCGGAGATGCAGGCAATCTTCCCTCTATTTACGCACGACAGGCAATGGTGTCTTGACTTGTTGCTAATGAAAATAAAATAAATTGCTGGGACCAAGTTTTGGAACACAGCCTTATTGCCATCGACGATAGTAATTTGTGATGTTTCGTAACTACAAGCTGACTAAAACGATCTTGGGCCTCCAGCCGGTTCCATCGGTCCCAGGTCCTCCAAAATTTTCCTCCGCTGACACTGGTGTCCTTGCAATCTAAGATAGCCTCACAGGTGTTCCTTGTAGGATATTGAACTGTTTGCTGCTGGAGACCGTTACGCTCTCCAGGTAGGTATATCAGGCTGGCCAAGAAGCCAATGCACATAAGAACAATTCTGAAGTGCCCTCATAAGTGTAAGAATGGGTTAACTTATGTCCTGAAGGGGTCTCTTTGTTGTTCCCCAGTGATTCTTCTTATTATAAAATGCACAGCAGTGATAAGTAATTCGGATACGAGGACGCACTTTTTGACAACGATGAACTCAGAAGGTTTAAATACGTGTGTGCGAATGCTAAGCCATTCCCCTCTTAGGATAAGGTACCGCTCCCTGTACCGTGGGTTTTTACAAAAATAGTTATTCGCATCAAATTATTCATCTCCATGAGGTTGTTTCAGAATTAACACCCGCTCCAGTGGGCCCCCGAGCCACCTTTGCCATGGTAGGCGTTCAAACACCCACCCCTCTCGAACTCAGCTCTTATGCGGGATAGCGAAGAAAAAACGCGGAAAAAACGCTTATGGATAGCCCACAAAAAATTCATGAAAAACCTGGGGCATTTCACGACAAAACCATCAAACAAGTATCAAAACAACACCTTACCCCTCAGATTTTGATGAAAATTTGTCTAAGGGGTTCTCTGGGGCACAGATTCATGCTGTGAAATTTTTAGCCTCATCCTTACAGCGGTTTTTGAGTTATTGCCTCCTGCAAGTTTTTCGATATAGAGCAAAACTCCATTTTTATAATAGCTATATCTCTAAGGCCAGTCATGGTATCTGTATAAAACATACGCCCCCGAAATTCCTAAAACCTAAATAATAATATGGTGGAGTCAAAATTGAAAATTTAAGGATAAAGACAGAAGTTTACCGGTGACCTAGGGTCAGGTCATGTAATTTCATAACGATGGCACAACAAATTTACAGTTTCTTCTTTGACGAAATTTAGTTTGGGTATAGAGTTTCTATGCCCAAAAACTAAAGACAGCTCTTCTTAAATTTGTTTGATTTTATTTTGAAATTAATACTGCAGGCACATTATAGCCAAGCATTGCGCACTGTCAATCATCGCCGCCTTTCCAATGCATAAAATGCATGAATTTCTTACAGGCGAAGAACGCAGTCTCGAATGAACGCACATGCTATAATTATATTGTATTAGGATTTCATCTAGTATATATAAGAATATAAGGATATTTACACTATTTCCGTCCTGTAATAACCTTCCACTCTACTGTCCATCAGGTTTGTTAAAACCCAACTCTGCCCTGTGCGCGGCATCACTGTTCTGCTCACATTTCTTAATTCAAAACCTTTAGTATGCCCGGGCATAGAGATTCTGGATAAGATCATAAAATCGCACACGTGTCCTAGCGTCTTTGTTCACCCGAGGCGAGGAAAAGGTACAACCACAGCGCACGAAAGTCACAAGAGCGCGAGACGGCTGGCACCGGTTCGATTCTTGCCTTAAAAAAACCTGTTGCATACTGCATGATCGAGCTCAAAAACTTAGAATTATTATACAATTATACATGGATATAAGAGCATTTATAAAAAGAGTTAAGTGGTAAATATCAAGCCACCGGCTGAACTTCCACCGTCAAGCCTGCTAGTGAAGTCACTGCAAACAGGAAATATATGAGACGAGGAATCTCTTCCGGCCGACGGCGAAAGCAAGGGGACAAATATTTATGACCCCGTCTTCTTTTACCAGGGATACGTGAGCATTCTCGGTAACAAGGCGCTCGGTGCGCCTAGACGTTGCACACGAGCGACGGAAATACACGAAAATACGGAAGACCCATACGAAAGTACGACGCAGAAGACCATTTAAAATAAGTAGTACTTGTTAAAATGAAACATTTACAAAGGGTCTTAGGAGCCCTTTATCTTTTTGGTAAATATTTATAGCCGAATAACAATCCATGGAGGTATTGATTTCATATTCAAACCTTGTCGACGCGGTTCTTGAAAATTCCTTAGCTTACTACTGGTACAATCTAAACCCAAAATCCCCCTTCTAGAGAAGGACTAAGAACAAATGGCAAAACCGCAAAATGCATCCGGATACAGGAGTCGAATGGTCCGTTCCCACGGCCGGTAGGGTAATAGTGCACACTGAGGCTGCTAATGGCCTTCAGAAAACGTTCGTGGGGCACTTACCTTGAAAGGAATTCAACAATTCCACAAGCATACTGTCATTGATGAGTGAGAAATGGGAGCAAGAGATAAAGAGAAAATAGAAAAAGACAATGAGAATTGATAAACAAATCTTTTGT
Organism: Lepas anatifera; assembly: GCA_034440635.1. Lineage (NCBI taxonomy): Eukaryota > Metazoa > Arthropoda > Thecostraca > Lepadidae > Lepas > Lepas anatifera. Next base: position 6,967,270 of record JAOTON010001541.1, on the reverse strand, counting down.
TAGGTCAATATTGAGGGCACCAAAGATAAAATAATATGCCATAGGCTTAGATCAGGGCATTGTAGATTGTTCACTATATATTTTCATTGAGTGGGGCAAGAGCAAATCTTTAGGACCATTGGGCTCCTCTTATCGTGGGAAATCGAATTATGTATAATATGACCATACCAGGTCAAATGGAAAAATGACCTGATCTCCAGCTAGGTCAGGGCCACATGGAGACCAGTAATAGTCATGTTGCATATCAATAAACCCCCGTGACAAGATAAGCATGATGAAAACAAAAAAAATAACCTCAATGCGGTGCAAAATCATTGTCAAAGTAATCACTGTATGCTCAGGTGACCTCGCATGACCTTTGAATAATCAGATGCCAAAAACTCAAATTAATGGTCAAGATGATGGTAAGAATATATGGTATGAGAACGTTCAATTTGATCTATCAAATTTTTACTAAAAGTCAGCCCTCTTCATTTTTAGCTTTATACTTAAAATGAGCTGAAGAAAAATTAACCCCATCTTAGGTCAACAATTCGACAATTTCGATATAACGGATTTGTTAGAAGACCCCAATGACCTCATTATATTATGACAGTTTGGAATTGATTTGTTGCCAGATGTTCCCTTGGCGCCGCTTCAAACTTGTAATTTTTGGTTTTTACGTTTGGTCGCTTGACCTTGAATAACTCTTTGACCTAATTTGACCTGACCTAAAAATTTGGTTCAGGTGCATGAAACCAATGGAGAATAAGGTACTGTAAGTTGTGTTGTTCTGCGTTTCTTCGGTTTTGCGTTACTCGGAAAAAAACCTTCAGGGGGCGATTTTCTTACCCCATTGGTGTGCATATTAAAGCATACGAAAGTTGAAGAATAGAGTTATACTATGAGCTATTGCATTCTTTGAAGGTCATCTCTAAAAATTGGATTCCTGTAACATGCCCATCGAGGGCTGCTAGTACGGATATCATACAATACTTGGGCACATTGCACTTGCATTACTAATTAAAAAATGTGATTTATCAATTTTGAGAAAAAAACTGTTTCGAAAATTTCACAACGGAATGCAAACACCCTAAACTTAATTTTCCAAGGATAAAATGTATTTATTTAAGCACGTTATTAAAAGACCAGGTCACGGAAATTATATGGTGTCAGAAATTTAGTATAGACACCATTTTTAGGTCTTACAATTCCAAGCATTTAAAATTTTATATAACATAGGGTTAGTCTCGAAGATATGGCTTTTGAAAAAAGGTACTTTTGGGTCCAAAACGCAGGCAATAACTCAAAACCACGGACGGACGAACTAAAATGCCACACGTTGACTTACGCCCCGGTCAACCTGTGACAAATTTTCATAAAATCGAGATGTAGGGCATTGTCGTTTGGTCGATTTGTCGTGGGATGCTCAACTACATCAGTCACTTTGGCTCAGGTCAGTATTGAGGTCATGACATGTCAAAGAATGTGGCATGTTAGAGAAAAGTTTCTGGGGTCTAGTGTCTGATAGAGTTCAGTAAGAATCAATTTTAGGCACCATTGCTTTCTCTTTATACGAAGAATCAAATGAAATATAATATGACTATGCTAGGTCAAAACATAAAATGACGTGACCAAGGCCAGGTCAAGGTTACCATCTAACCCAGCATAGTCAATATCATATGAATCGACTCGCAATACCAATCAGACGTAATGGTATCAAAGCAAAGGCTTTATCGTCATTTACGCCAAGTTATTGACCCAACTCGAAAACTTGCTAAGCAGCCCCAGACAACCTCTCAGAGGTCACAGGTCCAAACTTACACCATGAACCTATAAAGGGGCCTAGGATACCATGATTTGGAGAATACAAATATATTCTAAGTAATTTCTACAGAAATATAACAATGTTTGGGTCACTTTCCTGTTTTCCCTGCATTTCCAATGGAAAGGTCATGATCCGTACCTGACCCTAGGTCATTGATATGAAAAATCCGAAATACATTTTGTAATACTCAGATGGCCCGTTATGTGTATAAGGTTGAATTCGATAGGTTCGCCCTTTTCTTACTTTTGCTTCCTTAAACTTCCTTGGAGGTGAGATCACTTGACCTGCAATGAGGACCTGAGCTGAGATTACCCGACCTTAATTTTTTGTGGAAGTTGCAGAAGTGATCAAGGATAAGGGACGCCAAGTACGGCGGTGCTCTGCGCCGTCGTTTTTTTTGCTGCTGGAAAATAAAACAGAAGGAGGTTTTCAAACACCCCCACCGGGGCGAGGGTTAAATGAAGCAGTGATAAGTGTCCCTAAACACAACATGCGTTCCCGTAACAAGCGAACAACATCCAGCGGGAAGGGTAAAAAGGTATTTGCTCCCACCACTCGACCTTGCCAATTTTCTTCAAAGCAATGAAGTTCACTATTTGAGGCCCCTTTGCGCAGGGGACGATCAAAGGTGGGGGCATCTGTCCCTCCCCCTTGGGCTGGACACTGAAAGGGGCCCCCGCTGGGGGACCCCCAGTAATGTATGATGGGCTTTCCGGGGAATCCAAACACCACCCAAATGTTCATCTAGGGGGTCTCAAGAGTTGACCTGGAGGCCCAGGAGTTGACTAAGGGCCCCAAAAGCTTATCTAGGACACCAGGAGGTGATCTGGGGGCCCTAAGGGTTGGTCTTGGGTGTTTTCAAGGGTTTTCGTCGGGGTTCTTTAAGTGTTTCCTCAGGGGACCCCAAGAGTTGATATTAGGGGCCCCAAGAGCTGGTCTCGGGGCCTCCACGTCTTGAGGGCCCCCAGGGGTTGGTCTCGCCCCCCCGAGAATATTAAACTTTATAAGCACGACAAAATAAATGTCTCACAAATTATTCAGTTTGCAAATGTTTCCCGTTCAATAAACGAAAAATGTCGGCCCCCGAGCGGGGGACCTCCGATCCCCTGCCTCGAGCAAATTTATGATCCACCCCTGCATCCCAAAAATTTTTCAGTTTACAAAGATTTCACGCTCATTAAATAAAATAGTGGGGCCCCAAAAGGGGGGGCCCAAGGCTAACCTCAGCCCACCCCTTGAGGAAATCCTGGATCTGCCCCTGCCGTTGCCTCCCCCAATCCATGGGTCCAGATCCAGCACTGCACTGTAGGCTGTCGTGGCCAGTTGGCGATTCTTACACCCGCATCATGCCGGCAGGTCACCTCGGTGCCGCCTCAATACGTAAGGCCATAGCGTCCAGTTGGCGATTCTAACACCTGCGCCGCACCGGCAGGTCACCTTGGAACACCTGCGTCGCGTCGGCAGGTCACTACTTCGGAGGCTCTACGTAACGCTGTCGCGGTCAGTTGGCGACACTTACACCTGCGTCGCGTCGGCAGGTCACTACCTCGGAGGCTCTACGTAACGCTGTCGCGGCCAGCTGGCGACACTTACACCTGCGTCGCGTCGGCAGGTCACTACCTCGTTGGCTCTCTCCATGACCCACTTCAGCATGGCGGCCTCGTTGGCCATCAGCGGCGTGTTTGCCGAGCAGATGGCACGCCCTTCCGCCTCTGTTGGAAACAGCAGCCCCAGCAGCGCTCCCGACACCGCCGCCGATGACCTCCTACTCACCGAAGAGCAGGTCGCCTGGATTACATCCGTCTACGGCTTCGGCAACATGGTGGGATTTCTGCTCTCGAGCTTCGTGAACCCCCGGCTGGGGACGCTGCGCCTGGTGCAGCTGAGCGCACCGCTGGTGGCTGGAGGCTGGCTGATGATGGGTCTCGGCAACAGTTTCCCGCTGATCCTGAGCGGCAGGGTGCTGACCGGTGTCGCCATCGGCGTCTGCCTGGGCCCCGCGCTGACGCACATCGGCGAGGTGGCGTCGGTGCAGCTGCGCAGCGCTCTGACGCTCATGCTGCCCCTGATGGGCTGCGCCGGACTGACGTGTGCCTACGTGTGCGGCTGGCTGCTGGCCTGGAGGCGGGCCTGTGTGGTCATCGGCACGGTCCCGATGGCTATACAGCTGCTGATTTCACTCCCTCTGCCCCGGTCAGCTCGCTGGCTCATTAGTAAAGGATATTCACAGGTAAAGTACAACGTGTTCTCTCTGTTGCCTCAAAGGCTTGGCATGTATCCGCATTTTATTTAATTTAATTGGATGAATAAACGTATGGCTACAGCAGAGGAACGAAGACCAAAAATTTAGATTGCAAAACCATGCTCCGAGAAGTTTTTGGCCCTGGGGCTCTATGATCACCTTTTTCCAACCTGAAGACTCTTTGGACGACAACAATGTTCTTCAGTTATCATACCTTAAACTTTTCCTTTTCTTTACAAGCTTCTAAATCATTAATGGTGTGATGACGCACGCCATCAAGTTGCTATCGTCAGTGCTGCTGTCGTCAGTGCCGCTGTCGTCAGTGTCTGAGTGTTGCTTGTTTCTATTGCGTCATGCATTGTTAGGGTAATGCAACGTTGTAATTTTCAAGGTTTGTGTGTGAAAAAAAACTTTCACGCAGCTATGTTTTGCGCCGATCCTTTATTTCCAGACCGGGTGAATCCAGAACCTGTCAATCCCTCTTATCCCATGATGATACTATTAATAACAGGCGTTGAATTTCAAAATTGAAAGGCAATGAGACATTAAAAAATTGATTACTTCACCGCCATTGATTTTTTATCAACTGCATCAACTTCATCATTCAGGGTTATCACCATCTGGACCTCAAATTTCCTTCATTTTGGCCGGGCATCGTGATATGACCAGCACGAGATTTAGCACTGTGTGTGTGAAGTATCACTGGACAATACCATACCTGCACCGTATTCAACTCTGAAATGTTTTGAAAACAAAGATCAGTGCCAGATATAGTGCAAATATGAGACGACACTTTGATTTTCTTCTTGCAAAGCTATCTTCGTGTTTTATCTGGGAGTTTCCCCGTAAACTATGACGAGTAGTGCCTGTTTAGCGTCTTCCAATTTCGCCAGGAAGAAGCCCGGCGCTCGATCCGTCTCTACATGGGCCCAGAACACGACACAAACACCGAAATCGACAACATTAAAAAGTCGCTGGGAGAGGCGCACCAGCATGATGCGTCTCTTGTTCAGGTGATGTAGGATTTGTTATCAAACATGCTTTATTTCATTCGTCAGAAATTTTTATTCTCTTAACCCTATTCCTGTCAGGCGCCCATTATTCCTATTCATACCATAGCAATTTTTTTCTCTCTCTCTCTCTCTTTTCTTTTTGCTCAACTAACTCCTAATATAGCCGCTGATTTTTCCCGTTTCATGAAACCGGGCCTAAGGTTAAAAGTTCCACTTTTAGCTATATATGTTGCTTCTAATAGGGACTTCGGGGCGCCATCCGACCAGGGGGCCCATTACCGCAAAACCTATCAGTGGGCGCCAAACGTGCGCCACTTCATCCGGGGGTGGAAGCACATTTCGGGGGCCATCGACCTTCAGGGGAGGGTCGATCGGGGGGCCCGCCCGGATCCGCCTAGGTTGCTTCTGTGGCTCTTCTACTATCTTTTTTTACAAACTGCTATATTTTAGCTCTGTCCCAGTTTGGTACATGATTTGTTTTCATGGCATGTATGAAAAATGCACTGAATCCTGAGTTGTATCCAATGTCTTGTCTTGTCGAGGTATTCTTAATCCCTGGCCTGTTAGACATTGACAGACTCCGGTCGAAACACATTCATCTGCTGTGTTGGTTCTAATGTGAATACCTACATACATATGTATCTCCGCTATTGATAATTTTCGAATTGTCCAACCTTTGTCCGCCCATGCCAAACCAGAGGAAAGAATGCAGAATAATCTTGTCGTCTCAATCCGCCTATAGCTGAAATTTTCTTTATTCGATTTTGGAGCCAAATGTATGCCTAATATGCTTGTCCCATTCATTGAACTCAGTATACTAGAATGTCTCTAAAGTGGTGTGTTCGTATCACAAGGTCCTATCATGCTTTCGCTTTTTGTTGCTTTAAATAGCCTGGCGATGCGTTTGCTACATTTAAGTTTGTGCATGTTTTTAAAACATGTTTTGGGTGATGTTATGGATTGAATTGTTGGGTTGCAAAATTGTGATCTCCATTCTGATATTCTTGCCCAATCTGCTTTTGGACATTCTGAGATGACAACAAATTATTGTATTGACTGGTAACGCTGATGCTAAGCCCAAACCCTGCATCGATGTATCGAATTATCTTTGGAACCCAAAATGCATTTGACTTTCTTGTGAAAGCCCTAATGATATCTGGATACTCACGTACAAGAGTGCACATTGGAGTTGATCTCAACAAATCTGGAAATGAATACCCAGTCCAATGGTGGCGAGGGAGCTTGGCCAGTTGGGGATTTCAATTTGAGTTTAGGTTCCTGTTGTCCAATTCCGCTGTACTTTTCGGACACGGCTAGGGTTTGATCCGTAATCATGGCGTACCAGAGTATAAGCCCGACAATGTCGAGCGATCCTCGGTTTGGATAGAATTTGTGTCAGTAACCATGGCGTACCAGAGTATAAGCCCGACAATGTCGAGCGATCCTCGGATTTGGATAGAATTTGTGTCAGTAACCATGGCGTACCAGAGTATAAGCCCGACAATGTCGAGCGATCCTCGGATTTGGATAGTATTTGTGTCAGTAATCATGGTGTACCAGAGTATAAGCCCGACAATGTCGAGCGATCCTCGGATACAGAAAGGGTTTGTGCCAGTAATCATGGTGTAGCAGTGTTACGTTGTCGGAGGCGGTGGAGAGACTGCGTCGGGACCAACCATTTATTCCAATTTTAACCCTGTTATATACTTGCGTTCTAACCGACGAAATGGTTCTTGGCACACACACACATACACTCGTGGCACACACTCTAATTTTAGGGTTGGAACATAACACCCTACAACACCAGCGTAAACAGGAACGGATGCGTTGGTCGGGGTTTCATGGTCGTGACGCACTCACGTACATACCACAGTGTTGTGGCTCAGTGTGCAGTTCTGATCCGCCCAATGTCGGATCCCTTAGAGAAACCCTCAAGCCAAATACGGTACACCAATGGGCCTTAAACGAATAGCAGTCTTGAAGAGCACCCAAATCCCCGGTTTTACCTTCGTTGGTCTCGAAGCACCATTCGAACACCATTCTCGTGGTCGTGACGCACTCACGTACATACCACAGTGTTGTGGCTCTGTGTGCAGTTCTTGATCCGCCCAATGTCGGATCCCTTAGGAGAAACCCTCTAAGCCAAATACGGTACACCAATGGGCCTTAAACTGAGATAGCAGTCTTGAAGAGCACGCCAAATCCCCCCGGTTTTACCTTTCGTTTGTCTCGAAGCACCATTCGCATATACATTGGCGCTTCCTGAGAGGCGGTCTACGACGCTCGACCCCACCCTGAGACCAGCGAACGTCACCAAGACACGCGACACAGTGCAGGCATAGGAGACGGCAGGAGCGAGAGAAGTACGCTCAGTAAACGGCTATTTCTCCACAAACTTGGAGTTTTGCGATAAGCAAAGTATGAAACTAGAGGCTTTTCATAAAGCTCTTAAAGACAGGTATTTTGGTTTAGTCAAATATCAGTGCCACATTGCCCTTAAAACCACCAGCTTGAATTAATTAGCGACCAGGGGAAAATTCCACAAGATCTCAAAATTTACGTTCATAGCAGTCGTCAGAAAAAGCTAATTCCTCTTTCTCCGACAGGTACTCGGGACATTGCGTTATCGTCACCATCTGATACCCCTCCTGATCGTCATGAGTTTGTACGCTTTCTTCGTTTTCTCTGGTGCCTTAGTGGCATCGTCTTTTGCTCCCGTCATCTTCAAACAAGTCGAGGGCTTCAACAACCCTTATTTGGGCGGTATTTTATTGGGAGGGGCCGCACCTTAGTAACCTTCGTGACTGCAGTCGTTTTTGAGAAGTGTCCCCGGCGAACCTGGTTGATAATCAACGGCGCATTCGGCTCTTTCAGCTGTTTAGTGACAAGCCTGTACTTCTTCTACAAAGAAGATCTGGCCGAATACCCCTGGATACCACTGGTCAGTGTGGTAACTATAGTGTGCCTCGTGTCTCTAGGCGTCAGTCCTCTGATGAACGTCATGCTCTCGGAGCTGCTGCCTAACGCTATTCGCGCTGAAGTCGGCGGCATCAACCTAATGGCATTCGGTGCATTTAACTTCGCCATGTTATACTCGTTCCCACGGGCGGAGGCAGTGTTGGGGCTGGGTGGGCTATTTGCCTGTTTCGCCGGTATGCACTTGCTGATGGTTTTCTTCGGGTGGATATGTCTTCCTGAAACAAGAGGAAAAAGTATTGAGGATATACAGAAGCTATTCATGAAAGCGAAGGCTGGAGATGTCGAAGACGTTGACGTGAGCACGACTGTCGGGGACCTTCCGCATAGCGACATAGCTAAGAAATGACGTCATATAGGTAGCGTGTGCACAGAATGAAATTTTAGTTAGTTCTGTGATAGCAGTGTATGTATGCTCTACGTTTTTTTGTATTTGAGTCAGTCTGCAGAAGCAGCGTGATTGACAATATTTGATTTCAGCGACACCACTTCAACTTTTTCGTTTTCTGAAAACGAGGGGCAACGTGCATCAGAAGCAGAGGCGCAAAATAGTGACAGCTCTGTCACTACACCTCAAGTTTTAAATCACACCTTTGACTAAATTTGAGAATGTAAAGGATTCAGCAGAAGTGCCACCACTCACTGGCACGAATCCGCGATTTCGGGCGCCTCCGCGGTCGCTGCCTGACCACCACAATAGCTGACTTCGTGTATTGCGGTACAGCATCCTGGTCGCGGTTCGCTCCAAAAGCGGGCCTAGCGGCCAGTGCATTTGAGTTAATGTACAGCATTTTGCCAGATACGCTGCTGAATGTTTGACATCTAGTGGGTGTTTAAGAATATCTGAAACATGATACAAACAAAAGCTATGGCATAAGAAGTAGTATTTTGGTCGAGCCATGGTTGCAGAAAAGTGAAAACCCCCATAACTAGACATCGCTTAAATGACAAATACGCTTCAATTTGAATTGATCTTTAGACTCTACACAAAAATGTATGTCCAACTGAGCCGACTAGCAAAGTTTGCAAGTGACACCACAAGCTAGGGGTAGGTCAGGTCAGAAACTGGTCTGCCCCCGCCGACTGACTTTCCTGACCAAGACATATAGACACATAATCAAAGAGTTAGTGAGGACAGTCTCACACTTATAAAAAACTGGGTAAAGGCGCTACCAACGGGCAGGACCACCGAATTGTCGGTTTGATGTAGCGTAGTTTTCACAGCCTGAGAAAAATGAAATTAACTACGGTAGGCTTTTTTAATGTTTCTCTGCTTGTGTTTTGGATGAGAAGTGCCCCAGTATTTCCCAAGTCAGACATCACACACGAAATACAGTTCTGTAAGAAGACTTGCTTATGACATTAACATTACATCAATATCGAATATTGAAAATAAACATGCTTAACTAAGGTCCAATGATATCGTCACGCAATGCTCCTTATTTTAACATTAACACGGACTAGAGGGCTCAGGCCCCACCTGTTTTTCCAAGATGGCCGGAGAACCGCTTGTAGCCGAAAAACGAAACGTGGCCAAATTTAACAAATTTAATAGCGCGTCGATTGGTAAGACTTTTGAAAATCGGCAAAATTTTTACTTATAGGCTTTAAAGTCAACCTCATTTAGATCGCCGTAAACGCGCGGTCGACCAGTTAGCTTCATTGAAGACCAGTGGTGACGTCATAACGTCATATAATCAGACTATATGTCAAGGTCACTTCACATGAAAGTAAGGTCAAGGTCAAAGGTCACAGGTCAAGGCATATCTCACTTTCAAGGTCACTGACCACTGTGCGTCCGGCCAAATGACGTTACCCGTTACATATATTATGCTATGGCGTCATCGGTAGGACCCCAATACAAAGGTCAAGGTCAAAGGTCAAGGTCAAAGGTCATTGGAAAGGTCAATCCTCATTTCCCGCCAAACAGTGGCTACAGTGTTAGTCAAAGTGTAAGTAATAAGTAGTATACCATAGGTGACCTTAAAGGTCAATGACCTGAATACCTTGACCAAAAGTTGTGGAAGCCTCTTGAGACCTCTTCTTATGAACCTTGTCCGCCTTTAGCTTATTCCCGCCATTTTCTGCATAATCACAGCATTTACCAATCGATCCCAGCATGGCAATATTTGACCTTTACGACCTCGTTTGACCTTGAAGATATTGACCTAGGTCAATGAAAATTGGTCATCATGTAGATAACCATAGCCCCCACCCACCTACCAAGTGGCGTTTTCTAACCCTCTTAGTTTCCGAGATCTTAGGGGCCTACCAGGCCCCCTCCAGTGCGCGTTAGTGCCAGACCCCCTCCAGTGCGGGTGTTAACCTTCGCCCGGGTGGGGGTCTTTAAACCCCCTCGGGTTTTCGAAGTGACCAAAAACGGCGGCGCGCAGCAAACTTGTCTAGCTGTTCCTTCATCATTTTTACATCTTTCCTGAAAATTTTGGCTCAAGGTCATATCAGGTCAGGTCACCAGGCCAGGTGAAGTGACCTCACCTAAAAATACTTAGACCGCATAACTAAAAGAAGGGTTAATTGATCAAGTTCAAACTCATACCACATATTACCCACCAGGAGCTACAACATTTGTTCCAGGATTTTTGATATTGGTGACCTAAGGTCATGTGCAGAGCATGACCTCCCCATTCTAAATACATGGGAAAATCACGAAATGAGCTTTTCTCAGTAGGTATAGATGCAATCAACTTCAAACATCGGTTGCGACTTGCTCTTAGCCCATTTCTGAGGCTGATGCCAAAATTTTTGACTTGTGACCTTTAAAAGGTCACCTTAGGTCAAATAAGCATTTTTGGTGTTTTTCTCTATAAATTTTGAATAAACTAAGATAGAACTTTTATTTTGTCACCAAAGTGTTTGTATAGTCACTGAAGTCAAATGATATACATCATGACTATACCAGGTCAAGTTGGGTCAGACCGTTGACCTGGGTCAGGTCAAATTCTTAAATTTGACCTGGCATACAATATCATATATCATTCGATTCGTATTGACGGAGGATTGCAATGGTGCATAAACTATGGCTGTATCTTGTTTGGTTTGGAAGCTATTAGCGAAAAAGTAAACGCCCTTATGCATGGGTGGCTATGGACATTCCCAAGAATATGCCCAATATTTAGTGACCTGTAGCTCCCTAGGCTTTGACCTAACACGAACATGAATGCCACTGTAATGAAATCACATCTCAAGAGCTTTCGAATGGTGTTAGAAAAATGTTTCTAGCTATCATAGTTTCTGAGATATATGAGGTTTTCTTAGTACACTTCATATTAGCGATTTTGACCTGTTTTAACCTCTGGTGACCTTAATATTGACCTGACAAGAAAAATGACCGAAGTATTTTCGATATCATTTTCGAAAGAGCTTTGATTGCCGTTTTGCGTTTTTTCTAGCTCTCTTAGTTTTTTAGATCGTGGGGTCTTTTTCAGCCCCCACCACGGCAAGGTGGCTCGTACCCGCCACCGGGGCAAGGTTAAAAGTTGAAAAGCCGGCCAGACTTCCTTAAGCAGGCGCTAAGCTGCGAACTGCATTATCTCGGCTGACTGCCGAACCACCCATCTTCCGCCTCAATCCTACCGCTAAACCACCCATCTTCCGCCTAAATCCTACCGCTAAACCACCCATCTTCCGCCTAAATCCTACCGCTAAACCACCCATCTTCCGCCTAAATCCTACCGCTAAACCAACCATCTTCCGCCTAAATCCTACCGCTAAACCACCCATCTTCCGCCTAAATCCTACCGCTAAACCACCCATCTTCCACCTCAATCCTACCGCTAAACCACCCATCTTCCGCCTAAATCCTACCGCTAAACCACCCATCTTCCGCCTAAATCCTACCGCTAAACCACCCATCTTCCAGCTAAATCCTACCGCTTAACGACCCATCTTCCCCCTCAATCCTACCGCTAAACCACTGGTGGTGGAACTGAGGAGCCTACCGAGCTAAACCCCACATCTTCCGCCTAAATCCTACCGCTAAACCACCCATATGCCCATGGTGCTTCCACTTAAATTCGGACGTTCCGCCGTCACTGCGCTAAACTACATATATCCCACTTCGATACTACTGATAAACCACAAATCTTCCGCCTCAATCCTACCACTAAACCACCTAACTTCCACCTTAATCCTACTGCCAATCCATCTATTTTCTACTTCAATCCTCCATTCAGCAGCCATCATTCGAAAGACGAGCAAATGATTGCGGCCGGACGAGACTACCCAAACAGGGCAGCGTGCTGCCAGTTTCCCCTCGCCGCCGACGGTGGCGCCACCTCTGCGCTCCAATTTGGGGTATCTAATGAGGAAGCGGCTCATCAGCGGAGTTGTTAGTCAGTGCGATTGGGCGGGCGAGCAGCCTCCTGAGCTTCCCCTCCTCCTCCTGCCGTAGTGGTGCAGGCCGCAGTGGTCCCGCCAGTGCGCTGCGCTGGGACCAGTCGTCAGTCTCTCGACTGGTATCCGCACCAATCGACAGTTCTGCCTAAAACGAACAAAAAATCGCCTAAAAAGCGGCGCGCGGGGCCGAGTTGAATCATCTGCTGGGCCCTTCGCCAGCAGCCGGGTAGCTGCGTGCCATAAGCTACCAGCTTTGTCAGCAAACAGACAGTTGGGTAGTTTCCAGCTCCCTGTGTCTCGGTGCGTCCCATAACCAGTGCTTTTCCTCCCGACAACTTAGCAGCAGATCTTGGAACGGCGACAGCAGGAACATCACTCGAAACATTAGTCTGCCCAAAACGACGGACATTATATACTCAGATCAGGTGAGAAATATTGAAGTCATCCGTAGTTTTGATGCAGTTGTAACTTATATTGTGATTTCGATGAACCCTTTGTTTGTAATGCTAATTTGACCGTCATGGAACCTTTTATCACCACACCGAACATTTCTAGCATTATAATCGTGTCCAGTGGCAAAGTCATGATCGTTAAGGAATGCATGCAGGGGGTCCATTCCTGACATTAGCGCCCCAACCCATTCCAAAGTAACTCGAGTTCCACAGACCGACCTGAACATTCGTGGAAACATGACATATTTTCCTGTATAAAGTGCATATAGCTTCCACAAGCTAAAGAAGAGGATCTCGTAGGGCATAGCTATTCTTAGATATAAGATGAAGGTTTTCTTTGTTCAATTGGTTTCGTGAGTAAAAATTACGTTCAGCAAGATTTTGCCTCATATAAATCACAGACTCGCATTGGAAGGATTACATACTCACGCAAACCACAGCTAAGAAATACAATGAGTTTGTATTAAAAAAGTCACTATCGAAGTCCACCTAACTTTCGCAAGAACGCATCCCAGAATTCTGATAGCAGTGTTCTTAAAATATGGCTGCCAGCAGACTCCGACTCCTGTCAGTTACCACGCACCGGATTGGGATAGAGCTTGCATTTCGAAAAAAACAGTTTTCGTAGGCTTCTAGGAGTTGACTAACTTCAACTAGGCATAGCAATGCCAGCCCATTGACGATCTTGGCCCAACTCTGAGTCAAGTGATTTTTGACAGTTGACTTGCATGCAGTAGAAGTCGTCATTCAATCTACCAAGATGACTGGACATCGGTGAATCCTGAGTATCTGCTTGAGAGCAGGGGTGGTTCCAGGGATTTCTAATCCGGGTCTGTTTCCAAAAACGACCAAACACTTCCCGCCTAAAACTGGTCTTTTAAAAAAAATATTGTTAACCATTTTACCCCCCCCTTCCCAACTTCTGGTCACGAGCCACCATGTGTGACTTCATACATCTTCAACATAACACATCTATCTACATCTTCTATCTATCCATCTTCCATCTATCTTCCATCACCATCACCACCATCTGCTATCTATCTTCTATCTATCTATCAACTATCTATCCACAACTTCATACATAACACATCTATCTCTGGAAATGGGCAGATATAACAGCCAGAATTGTAGAGCAGTGTGCTGAGAAATGTCTCCAAAACAAATGAGCAGTGCAAAGATGCAGAAGCTGGTAAACCCAGTTACCGGAGTGGGTGACACAATTGCATTATTAGTGGGTGACAATTCCAAGGGGTATGGCTGTGGAAGAGTAAAGATTCTTAAGGTATGGTGCAATCACAAAATACAATAGTTTTGAAACACAGAATTAACGTATAACTAGTTTTTCAATTTATCAACCGTAATTTTTAAATTCAACAGCGTTCCATAGGTGAGTTAAAGCGTACATTGACTGGGGTCGGAGCCAACTTGCTTTGACGGGGTTGGGGCTGGGTACCCACCCACCCCCACCCTAAGATCTCAAAAACTAGGTAGAAAAAAGCGGTAAACAGCGTTGGATAGCCCGTCCAGATCGCTATCAAAAACATCTCAACCGCTTGTTTGCTCAAATTTAACCCGGCTCCGCCCTAGGCTCTTTTCGTATGCACCACCTCCTGAGGGGTACCGATCGGACACCCTACGATCTTGGGAACCGAAAATGATACGGAGGAAACTCGGTGCTGAAAATGCCCTGCCGTCGTTTATTCTGGAGCCGAGCTTGAACCGTATCCGTTGACCTGTGACGTCAAAATAGGGCAAACTGTTGTCAATTTTAGACCCTCTTAGAAAATACCATATAACTCGGGAACCATGATACTTAAAGCAAAAAAAACGTTTTAATGCTATTGATTCAAGGATTCAACTTATATGCAGCATTATCTTTAAAGGGCAGATAATGACCTTTCAAAGACATGTTGCATATCATTCGAATCATTGGGTCAAGCTCATTACTATGATACCAAATTTACGATTGTATCTTTTTTTCGTTCAAAAGTTATAAACACAAGCAATTTAAAAAACATGACAGGTGATATTGGTATTAACCTGATCTCGAAGTGGATGACAGCATGCACATTTGTTTCTGGTCTTGTTAGCCTTATTTTAGAAGCACATAACCAACTAATATGAGTTTAGCAATGCCGTCATAACTTGTCGACCTGACATAATGCAAACTGAGTCATAAGTTGTCAAATTGATCACCCCAGAGGCCTGCAAAGCGACACGCGTCTCATTTGAATCGGCTCAGAATCATGCGTGAAAAACCGAGGGTGTCCGATCGAACCCCTCAGGCGGTGATGGGTAAGGGTCATTGGAGGTCAAAGTATTTCACCGTAAGGATAGCATAGAAATGGAGGGTTTCAGCCATTACATCTGAACTAGTAGAGATAGAGCAAAAAGCATAATCAGTTTTCATCCCCGCAACAAGCCGGATATAACCATATATACATAACCCCTGGCGGTGGAACTGGGGGGGGCACTGGGGCACGGTGCTCTCCCTAAAATTAGAAATTTTAACATAAACCCTATGGCGTGAACTGGAAAGAAATGTGTTCAAAACCTATGGTGCCCCTACTTAAATTCCGACGCTCCGCCGTCACGATATATACCATGATCAAGCTAGGTCAGACCTAGGATTTGACATCACCTGCCATGGGATCAGATCAGGGTCAAATTTGGTTACAGAGCATACCATTAGAAATGCAAAGATAAAATGAACCCAATCTGGTTGAAATAAATGCTTTAACACCATACATTATAAAGTTATTCAGTTTCCATTTGTGCCATGCATTTGCAATGAAGAGTTGACGGCTCGTACCTGGCCTTATGTCATCGATATAAAAATTCCAAACAATATTTTGTATTAGCTAGTAGACAGATTATGTAATATGGAGTTCATATTGCTTACTATCTTAACATACGCCCCCGTGGGCCTCCAAGCCTTCTTCACCATGATGGGGCGTGTTCAAACACCCCCGCCCGAACTCGGTACCTAGGCGGGATAGCGAAAAAATGAGAAGGCTGTAAGATAGCTCATAAGAATTCACGGAAAACTATTTTAGTCACATTTTAGCTCAGGTCGATATTGAGGCCATGCCAGGTCAAAGGAGGTGACATGTTAGAGAAGAGTTTCTGGGCTCTGGTATCTGATAGAGTTGAGTTAGAATCAAATCTATGGTACCATTCGCTTCTTCTACTTACGGGAAATCAAATGATGTATGATATGACTATACTAGGTCAAAACATAACAACGACATGAATTGAGGTCAGGTCAAGGTCACTATCTGATCTAGCACAGTCAATAAGCATACCAATGGACTCGCAAAAGCAGACCAAACGTAATGGTATCAAAATAAAAGCTTTATCGTCATTTCCTGCAAAGTTATTGATCCTAGTCTGAAAACCTGCTTGGTAGCCCCAGATGACCTCTCAGATGTCACAGGTAAAAAATTGCAACACAAACCTAAAAAGGTACCTAGGATAGTACGATTCGGAAAATAGAACGGTATTCTAAGCTGTATCTACATTAATAGAGCCATTTTCTGCCCAATTCTCGTTTTCCTCATACATTTCCAAGGAAGATCCGTATCTGACTTTAGGCTATCGATATGAAAAACCTAGGGATGTATCCTAAAGTACTCGGTAGGCCAATTATGTGATATGAGTTTCAATTCGATAGATTAATCCTGTTCTTACTTATGCTATCACTTTTATGGAGGTGAGGTCACTTGACCTGCACTGGGGACCTGACCTGTGGTGATCCAACGAAAACAGTTTGGGAAAAGTTGCAGAATTGATCAAGGATAAGGAATGCTAGGTACTGCGGCGCTTCATGCCGCCTCTTTTTTGTCCCGCCGAAAAAAACCGAAGGGCAGGTTAAGCGTGCCTCTTTGCATGCATTTTTCTAGTTAGGGTGTTTTTCCTGTATTTTGATTTCTATGCAGTATCAATTTATGGTGTGAATAACGATAGATGCCAGTGGCTTATCTCAAATTATTTGAGCTGTTATTGAGTTATACATGATTGCTGCTGGTGAAACCATTAAATATTAATTTACAAAATATACCGTACGTATATGCCAAATATGAAGTAGGGAGTAACACTTTCAAATTTTATGGTGCTGATCTAATTTTTAGGAGCGTTTTTAAGTTTTGCCTGCAGAGCTGAGACCCACCATTACTTTCATTTTGGCGTGCACGACGGAGCAGCGGAAGGCATTTTCGGCCGTGAATTCCGTGAACTTCGGGAGTAGGTACAGGATTTAGCAGCTGAAGGCAGATTCCAATAAAGGGTATTCGAATAAGGAGAATACACACATCGGAGGCACAACATTCATCCTTTGGAAGCACCCTCGGAGAGCCCGCGTCCAGAGAATGCAAAGCTCAGTACCCGGGTACATCACTGATTTACGGGGGGCACATTCACAACGGTGGTACACGTTCCATTGGTCAAAGTCACTTCAGAGCCGTGAGCACGTGCTCACTGTGTCCCGGGTACTCAAATCAGGGTCTCTTCTAACATACAAACTAGGTGGGACTCGTCCCACCTAGTTTGGCTATATCCCACTTAGTTAAGTAAAAAATCCCACCTAGCTGGCTTGGGTGGAAACTGTTTGTAACAAAACACTCATTTAAGTTCAAGCACTTCCTAGAATATGTGTACATCAAAAGAGACCTACTCACGGCCTGTATTTCTTCACACGCACATTGACGGGGGTCTGAGCCACCTTCGCCTTGACAGGGGGGGTGGGGCGGGTACCCACCCCCTAAGTTCTCGAGAACCGCGCTAGGTAGCGAAAAACGGTAAACGGCGTTGGATAGCCCATCCACCTCTCCATCGAAAATATTTAAACCATTTTTTGTCAGGTCAGATTTAAGGTCACTAGAGGTCAAAACATGCCGTCATAGGGATAACATGTAAATGAAGTTTTTCGGCCATTACATCTAAACAAATAAAGATATAGCAAAACGATTTAAACTATATGAATCCTTGCAGCAAGCCAAATCGAATAATATATAACATGATCTTGCCAGGTCAAGTCAAGGATTTGACCTGACCTAACCTCGGTCAAGGTAAAATTTGGAAAAATTCATATCATTAGAACTGCAATGACGAAGCAAATATAGTGTAGTAAAATAAACGCTCTATATTTATTCCTTACTGAGTTATTCAGTTAAAACCATTTTTCCTATGTACTTCAATCGAGAGGTCATGGCTCGTACCTGAGCTTAGGTCGTCGATATGAAAAATACCGGATTTTTTATAGAACTCGGTGAGGCCATTATATGATATAAGTTTCAATCGGACAAGTTCACCCTGTTCCGACTTATCCTATCTTACAACTTTTTTGAGGTCGGGTCACTTAGCCTGTACCGGTGGCTTGACCTGAGATAACCTAACCTTAAAATTTTGACAAAAGTAAAAATGATGATGAAAAAGGTATGCCAAGTACGGTGGCGCTACGCGCCGCCGTTTTTATGCTATCTCCGAAAAACCCGAGGGGAGTGGGTAGGAGAAAGTGGGGGGGGTGACGGACACCGTAACGATGGTGTGAGTTTTTGATGATTTAATGAGCTTGTTTCGTTCCTATTTTTGCTATAGAGATACCTCAGACATTTATCTACCACTGTGCAAGCAGCTATGTGTCTATCATTAGCATATTACAATTTGCGTAAAATTTAGAAAAAAGTAGCAAAAGTCCATTTCGCCCCAACCTAGTGGGATAACATGGTCACCCCATGGGGAAAGATGGACAAGATGAACAAAGTGATCGAACCAGGCCTTGAACATTTCCATCTGCATTCACCCACTAGGCGACTATCGTCCGCCGCGGGAAAGACGGCATTTTCTTACTTTTTCCGTCAAAGGGTCAAAGGAGGCCATGCCTTTTCTAATTTTTTATGAGGGAGGATTTAAGTATCAAGGGCTGTCGTGGAACTGTGCATAGGCTGATCCAGGATCGCCGATTAGGGGTCGGGGCACCCTGTCGGGGGGCGCCATCCGGGCCAGGGGGCGGGCGCGCACCCAGGAGGGAGATGCGGGCCTGGCCGACCCAAACGATTTGTCTCCAAGGTGCCGGCCCCATCCATGTGGGGCGCCCATCGAGGGGAACGATGAGCCTTTACATGACTTTTAGAAGCAGTGCTACGCTGACTGCCGTCCCTGCACCCAACATGCCGCCCCCTGAAACAATTTACTATAGGTCTGTAGAACAAACAATTCACCGCTTTCACCCCCCCAGGATACGAAAATTGGCCACCCTTTGGGTGAACAAGTGCGCCCCCTGAGGCAAAATGCCGCCCCCTCCACCGGCCTGCTGCCCCCTCTCGTCAGCCCCCTCCTAAATAAAAAACCCAGGTGCGCTCCAGTCAGGGGTGCCACTTTTGGAACGCAAAACCGATCAAGTGGGCGCCAAATCCTCTCGCAGGGCTAAGAGCGCCCCTCCCCGCTCCTGAGGGGAGGGGTTGGAAGTGACACTTTGGGGGGCCATCAATCTCCCAGGGGGCACCGTGACCATTTCAGGGGGCGCTCCGGGTCGAGGGTTACACCTGACCCTAGATGACCCCTAAGTTTAATTATATGTTCTCCAGCATTTCGGGCCCTATGTCTCCACCCCCCCAAACCATCAGCCAAATCCGCCGCCGCTCAGGTGAATAGCTGGACCCAAAACCTTTGATAAATGTATTTATTTAAGCTTATATTATATAAAATTAAATATACTGTTGTAAGGGGTAACATGGATACCATGTCCATTTTGTCCCACTCGTGGTGTCCGTCTTACCCCACTTTGCTCTTCCTAAACAAACTTGGATATGAATCGGACGCCATTGTGATTACACAGTCAGCGCAGTCAGTGAACAAAATGTAACATCTTGAAGAGCTATATTACGTAATACCAACAAAGTATATATAGAAACATCCATGCAATGGCCTTAGGAATTCGATTGTGAAAATAACACATGAGTTGCAGTTTTTACTTTTTTGAAAATTGTGTAAAACCTAGAGAGCTCACCGGACCCAACTTTGCTCTGCGACCGACGTGCGCTAAAAGGAAACGTATTACACGCTTTTACCGGTCGCGGTGCTGTCAGTTCGTCCCAAACAGGGGGTGTCCATCTTACCCACGGTGTCCATGACCCCCCACTTTCCCCTACCTGGCCCCCCGTCAATGCGCGTGTTAAGTTCCATCTGATGCATAATTTATTCTGGACCATCATAAGCTGAGCTTAATCCGCGCCTCACCGGGGCATCAATGGGCCCCCTCTAAATTCGAAAATACGGGGGTTAGTGCAAATGTGTAAAGCGCATTCGAAGATTCCTGGGAATTCAGTAAGATTTCAATCCGCATTTTTAAGCGCTCTGGTCAATGGTTTGACCTCCAGAGGTCAAGTTAGGTCACGATAGTCTATTTTCACCAAAATGTGCAATGCTTAAGAAACCTGGACAGGTCCAGGAGCTATTATATCTGGTCATTAGAGCTATTGAGATCTGGTAAACATATTTTGGTAGGAAAATGTCGGGGCTTTCTCCGCTATGTGGAATATGTGGAACCTCCGGCCAGTGATTTGACCTCCAAAGGTCACCTCGTGACCTAATTGACCTGAGGTCACTAAAGGTCAGAGTGGCATTGCCGTGTATCAAATGAAAGCCAGTGACTAGACATACACGATGACGTTTGATTCAGCGCCTTAGCTTTGTTAGGTCAAAAGTTATCGTCAAAATAATTATTTTATCCCTGGTGACCTGTGATGACCTCAGATAGGTCAAAGGGAAAATATCGCCCCTGGGACCCGTGAAAGGATGTTCAAGAAAACATTTCTGAGCAGTCTGAGCATTTGGAACCATTTGTGTGACTTTTAGACAATAAGGCAGCATTTCCCATGTTTTTTTCTATGGGAGAAGTCACCTTGTGACCTAAATTCATGACACCAAATAAAACAAATCCTGGAAATATATATTTTTAGACTCTGAAGGAGTCATGAAGAGTAGAAACTTTCAAATCGATCGGCTTAGAAATTTAGCTATGGTAGGGCTCAAAAGTTGAAGTGAGGTGATCTTGGTTGACCTTGCCTGATGACCTGACCTAGTGTGGCCCATAGTAAAAAAATCAAGGATGATCGAAAAATTACGGGGTGAGAGGAATACCTGTCAACCACGGTGCTGCGCCTCGTCGTTTTCCAGTTATTTTTAAAAACCATAGGGGCCATCGATGCCCCTCGGTGAGGCAAGGGTGAAGAATGCTAGCTTATGTCGGCCTACCCCAACGTGAGCGAAGAAAACCCCGCAAATGAGCCGAATAATCACAAAGCTGGATACAGTCTGCAGCCAATGAAAATGTTCGTCTCATCCAACCGAACGCCATAAAAACCCTTACGTCACTTGTCAACATGGGAGCCCGCCAGTCATGCCTGAGGCGGGTTTGGGTGACGGCAGTGTGAGTTTTTATTCGTGGTGATTTTTTGATTGGTGGCTAAGAGTTATATTTCATATATTCCTGTGAAGAACGAAAAAAATATCTGTTCAGATGGATGAAGGTTCGTCCTTTTTTCCGAATAGGTGGTTAGATATTTTAAGGTTTTTGTTGTTTTCTAATAACAATTTAATCTGAACAGGAGTGCAGCTGCAATGAAATGAAACATGAAGGATGTTTTATAGAAGCATCAAAGGCGTCCCCACAAATTGTTCCTGTGACGACAGACTCCCAGTCGGAGCTCTGGGGAGGGGATTCAGTGCAAAATGTTTCTCAACTATCGTGCCGCTGCCTCCATTTACATCTTGGTGCATTGCATAATATACAATGTATATGGAGTCAATAAAGATTATCATGATGAACATTCAAATTTCCCTTGCATCCGTCACGCACCGATTGCACCGCGCAACGCCTTTTTTTGCTTGTTGACTTGGCCTGTCTCCCAACTGAAGGTTAGTTTTAGCATTTCTGTCTTTGCATCCGATAGGGTTGGTTGAGTTATAGGAAATCCCACCTAGTGAAAATTCCTTAGACGAGGCACTGACTTAAGTGGTATACTTATTCGTGCCGCCTTAACACGCGCATTGCCGGGGGTCTGAGCCACCTTCGCATTGACGGGGGCGGGTACCCGCCCCCCTAAGATCTCGAGAACCACGGTAGGTAGCGAAAAACGGTAAACGGCGTTGGGCTGCCCATCCGTTTCTCCATCGAAAACATTTGAACCATTTTTTGTCAGGTCACATTTAAGGTCACGAGAGGTCAAAACATGCCCGTCATAGGGATAACATGTAAATTCAGTTTTTCGGCCATTACATCTGAACAAGTAAAGAAAGAGCAAAACGACCTGAACTATATGAATCCTCTTAGCAAGCCGAATCGAATGATATATAATTTGACCTTGCTAGGTCAAATCAAGGATTTGACCTGACCTGAGGTCAGGTCAGGGTCAAATTATATAAAATGCATATCATTAGAACCGCAAAGCCCAGGCGAGTCTAATGCAGCTAAAATAAATGCTCTATCACCATCCGTTACTGAGTTATTCCGTAAAAACCATTTTTCCCATGTATTTCCTAAGGAGAGGTCATACCTCGTACCTGACCTTAGGTCATCGATATCAAAAATACCGGAACATATTTTAGAGAATTCGGTGGGGCCATTATGTGATATGAGTTTCAACCGGATAAGTTTACCCTGCTCCGACTTATGCTATCTTAAACTTTTTTTAGGTCGGGTCACTTGACCTGTACTGGTGACCTGACCTGAGATGACCTAACCTTAAAATTTTCACAGAAGTTGTAAAAATGATGAGGGAAAAGGTATACCAAGTGCGGCGGCGCTACGCGCCGCCGTTTTTCTACTGTCTCCGAAAAACCCGCGGGGGGCGGGTACCCGCCCCGCGTCAACGCGCGTCTTAACGTGCGAATGAAATTTGTCTTGCGCCTGATGAAATTCTGACTCTAACCCTTGTTCTGGACCAATGATTCAACACTTGATGATTTAACACGCGCATTGACGGGGGTCTGAGCCACCTTCGCACTGACGGGGGGCGGGTACCCGCCCCCCTAAGATCTCGAGAACCACGGTAGGTAGCGAAAAACGGTAAACGGCGTTGGGCTACTCATCCACGTCTCCATCGAAAACATTTGAACCATTTTTTGTCAGGTCACATTTAAGGTCACGAGAGGTCAAAACATGCCGTCATAGGGATAACATGCAAATTCAGTTTTTTGGCTATTACATCTGAACAAGTAAAGATAGGGCAAAAATTTGAACTATATGAATCCTCTCGGCAAGCCAAATCGAATGATGTATAATTTGACCTTGCTAGGCCAAATTAAGGATTTGACCTGACCTGAGGTCAGGTCAGGGTCAAATTATATAAAATGCATATCATTAGAACCGCAAAGCCCAGGCGATTCTAATGCAGCTAAAATAAATGCTCTATCACCATCCGTTACTGAGTTATTCCTAAAAAATCCCATGTATTTCCAATGGAGAGGTCATGCCTCGTACCTGACCTTAGGTCCTCGATATAAAAAACCGGAACATATTTTAGAGGACTCGGTGGAACCATTATGTGATATGAGTTTCAATCGGATAAATTCATCCTGCTCCGACTTATGCTATCTTAAACTTTTTTTGAGGTCGGGTCACTTGACCTGTACTGGTGACCTGACCCTGGATGACCTAACCTTAAAATTTTCACAGAAGTTGTAAAATTGATAAGGGAAAAGGTATGCCAAGTACGGCGGCGCTACGCGCCGCCGTTTTTCTGCTATCTCCGAAAAACCCGAGGGGGGCAGGTACCCGCCCCCCGTCAATGCGCGTGTTAAGCTGGTTCTACACTCAGTCGCTTCTCTGAGTCCGCTTGCATGGTCGTTTGATCTACGGTTCTCTAGTAATAGCCAATGATGCATTTAACCCATAATGGAACTAGCCCTGTCTCCCCTGTGAATGCACGACGCTTTATTCATTGATTCTGCTTTCTGTTTGTTCATTTCCCTTTCTTCCCTTTTTTATTCTAATGTTTTTGCCGCCAAAGTGCTTTCACGCTGCTAGCGTGGCATGGAAAAACAGCTGCTTACGTGACGTCACTGCTATACATAGATGGCCTTGATCACGTGACATAGAATTGGCACAAATGGCATCGACCGCACACAAGCTAGCGTAAACAGCCTGAGGCCATTTCATCGGGCTTGTTCGAGTTCACATTTCTCGTGGTGGTTCGGTTGGTAAGCAGCCACCTGGCAACCGCATCTGGCCCCAGCCCCGACCATTGCCCCGGGGTGCCCTTGCGCAGGTGAGCGTGTTTGTGCGCCGCTTAACACCCGCACTGGAGAGGGGTCTGGCATTAGCGCACGCTTGAGGCCTCCCGAGATCTAAAAACCAAGAGGCTTAGAAAACCGTTCGTTTGGGGATGTGGTGAAGCTATAGGGATCAGCTTTACAGCCCACTTTCATTGACCTCTGTTCAGATCAATCGCGGGTTTGCACCAGTTGACCTGCACTGTAGATCGAGTGGTAACGTAATAACCATGTATAATTGGTTCCTTGCACAGAACGCCTTATAGAAAGCTCTTAAGTAAGCCAAGGCAATTTCAGGCAGTCTCACATGAATTTATTTTAAAGTCAAGGTCAAAGGTAACAGGGTAATGTCATACCAGAAATTTCAAGGTCATCGACCCTAGTATTTTCGGTCAGATGACGCTACTCAGTTTATTGTGTGTTATGCTATGTCGTCATAGCCCGCGGTTAGTCAATCTCAAGGTCATGGTCACAGATCAAGATTAAAGGTCATTGGCTCAGGTCTCATCCTCATTCCTGCTCAACTGCTGTTATAGTGTCAGTTATAGTGTACAGACTGCTGAATATAATAATCATCTGCTCATCATATGGTTCTGAAGGATCCAGGATCAGATGTTTTAAAGTTTCAAGCCCCATAATCGTCCTTGGCGATTTAAGCCGCCCGAGTGACGATGATTATGATTGAGTAGGCACAGGTCGCCCAAGCGTCTCAGGCGGGACCATGGAGTACCCGAGGGATGGACAGATACTTATTAGACAGTCTGTACATTGCTGGGAATCTATAAGAATAATTTTTGACGTTTAACGACGCACTGGCTGCCAAGGTTATAGGTGTCCCCAACTTACACCATATTGGCGGGATTTGGGGATCAAATCGCCTTATTCAGTGGCTCCGCCGCGAATTGAACCCGGGAACGGTGGCTTAGGATATTTTTAAGTTATCCTCTAAGCTATCCATCCCCCTTGGAAATGTATCGTACTGTGACGTCATAGGTCAGTGAGCTTGAATGAACTGGAATTAAAAAATTCTGGATATTTTGTGGGATCTTTCTTCCATGACCTCAGCCTACTATCAGCGTATTCTCGGTTTTTCCACATAATCACGGCATTTCCCAGTAGTTATCCAACACGACCCAGATTTGACCCTTCCCACCTCAGTTCCTCTTGAAAATAGTGACCTAGGTTAATAGGAATTGACTGTTCTCTAGATCACTTTGGTCCCTACAAACACCTAAACCGGTATTTTTTCTAAACATCTTCATTTTCGAGATCTCAGGAGGGGAATTTTAGGACCCCTCCACTGCGTGTTGACGCTGCACCCATCTCCACCGCGCGTGTTAATAGCTGGCTCAGATATCACCGGCACAGGACGTCAGCCCCGACCGCAGAGCTCGAACGCGACACTGGTGTTTACCGAAGGGATTGGATAAATCTGATCAGTTGCAAATGAAGGTAACCTATGGGATGTTACGTGTTAGACAACCGATTAAGGGACAACTTTGCACCAAGAAAATCCAACGAATTCGAATTTGGAATTGTTTAACCAAATTATCTGTAATAACTGTTGAAATCTTCAAAGCACTACGGCTAGCAGGGGCGCCGCCACGGAATTTTCGCAGGAGGGGACAGACCCGGGCTGGTGCTGACCGGGGAGGCGAATCTTGAGCATATTCGGTAACTGACAGCATTAATGACCATTGTCCCAAAAATTTTGGGGGGACGTCCCCCCTGGTTGGCCAACAGGGGGGGACGCGTCCCCCCGTCCCCCCGCTTTCGGCGCCCATGACGGCTAGCCATTAAATGGGGCTGCATTTGCACCTATCCAGAGCACAGGGGGGCGGAAGATAGGGTAAAACTATTATGGAAGGGCAGCAGCTGAATATGATATGCAGAGCTGCAAAAAGTCGGGCTCTCGGGTCATAAAGTGCCCGACAGATTCTAGGGCACGGTATGGTCCTGCGACAGATCTTACAATCTGTGAGAAAAAAATCTTGAAAGGAAACAGACAATATTTTTTGTTCTAAAAAAACTCAATATTAGCATTGTCACCTCTTTCACTCAACAAGTTTTTCATGAATTTACACCTCTCCCATATCAAGCCAGTGTGCGGCAAGAACCGATGGAAAATCGAGGGACTTATGAATCGAGGGACCTTTGAATAGAGGGCCTTACGCACAGGGGGTCTTTTTCGAGGGACTTATGAATCGAGGGACCTTTGAATAGAGGGCCTTATGTACAGAGGGCCTTTTAAACGTCACCCAGGAAATCCTCTGCCGGAAAAATTCCTTCACTGGCCTGTCGGGCCCGATTTGTATTCCATAGCACGCGACAGCTTGGCCCGACCTCTAGGGCCTTGGGCCCGACAGGCCGCCGTAAAGGCCTTTAGACAGGCAAAACAGTTTTTTTCCTTCGTTTCCTTCGTTTGGAAGTACGCTCAACGCTGCCGCAAGGGTGTTGTTTGAACAGCGCCCTTGCGGCAAAGCCGGTGTAAAAGGTATGTTTGGTTTGAAAAGCAGCCCTGCGGTTTGGTGTGTTGCGTTGTGGATATGGCGGGAGGCCAAGGCCCTAGAATCCCGTGGTGTGGTGGAGGCAATACGTTGCAAGGTTGTGTTTTTGATTATTTTTCTCTTGCATTACTTTGGTATACATCTTGAGTAAACTGGTTGAGCTTGGATTTCATCGTCCATAGCTGAAGGGCTGATAAATGGCTCCGATTAAGCTGAAGCCCCTTCCACCGTCCCGTGTCAAGCTTAAATGTGGATTTGAGGGAGGTGGGTATTTTGGCGAAAAACGTTTTTTAAGGAGCATCAGCGAATCAAGCATTCTGGGCTGCCCTGCAAGTTCAGGAACAGTGGTTTTGGCCAAGGAGGTCGTTTTGAAGCATGGATCAAACAGCGGGCAGATCAGAACAGTGTGGGGAGAAAACAAACAAGTAAGTGATGTGGTGTTCGTTGTAATTTCGGCAGCTTACATTTATTTCCACACAGTATGTTATGCTCACTGTTGATCAATAATTTTAAATGATATTAATAAGGGAAAAATTAATTTTACCAGCAAACTGGTCAAATTAGACATTTGATTTTCCCTTCCGTCTTCTTTTAAATCCAATGCCTGTTTATCCAGAATTAACCACAAAAGTTGCATACCTTCATCAGTGGATTTGTAGATGCCAAAGAAACAAAACTCTTCACCTTTCCATATTAATTTGAGATTTAAGTACCAAACTATTTCTCCCATTTCATTTTATTCACTTACCTAAATATGCCTATGATCTATGTCAAGGGGACAAAGATATAACAAAAACACAGCCTAGTGCAACCTTTACTCATTCCTTTTACTCTTAACCCTTGCCCCGGTGGCGGGTACGAGCCACCTTCGCCCTGGTGGGGGGCTAAAAAAGACCCCCACGATCTCAAAAAATAGGAGAGCTAGAAAAAAGCGCAAAACGGCAATCGAAAGCTCTTCGAAAATGATATCGAAAATACTTTGGTCATTTTTCTTGTCAGGTCAATATCAAGGTCACCAGAGGTCAAAATAGGTCAATATCGCTAATATGAGGTGTACTAAGAAAACCTCCTATATCTCAGAAACTATGATAGCTAGAAACATTTTTCTAACACCATTCGAAAGCTCTTGAGATGCGCTTTCATTACAGTGGGATTCATTTTCGTGTCAGGTCAAACCCTAGGGAGCTACAGGTCACTAAATATTGGGCATATTCTTGGGAATGTCCATAGCCACCCATGCATAAGGGCGTTTACTTTTTCGCTAATAGCTTCCAAACCAAACAAGATACAGCCATAGTTTATGCACCATTGCAATCCTCCGTCAATACGAATCGAATGATATATGATATTGCTATGCCAGGTCAAATTTAAGAATTTGACCTGACCCAGGTCAACGGTCTGACCCAACTTGACCTGGTATAGTCATGATGTATATCATTTGACTTCCAGTGACTATACAAACACTTTGGTGATAAAATAAAAGCTCTATCCTAGTTTATTCAAAATTTATAGAGAAAAACACCAAAAAATGCTTATTTGACCTAAGGTGACCTTTTAAAGGTCACAAGTAAAAAATTTTGGTATCAGCTTCAGAAATGGGCTAAGAGCAAGTCGCAACCGATGTTTGAAGTTGATTCCATCCATATTTACTGAGAAAAGCTCATTTCGTGATTTTCCCCATGCATTGTCAATGGGGAGGTCATGCTCTGCACATGACCTTAGGTCACCAATATCAAAAATCCCGGAACAAATGTTGTAGCTCCTGGTGGGCCCAAGATGTGGTATGAGTTTCAACTTGATCGATTAACCCTTCTTTTAGTTATGCCGTCCTAAGTATTTTTTGAGGTGAGGTCACTTCACCTGACCTGGTGACCTGACCTGATATGACCTTGAGCCAAAATTTTCAGGAAAGATGTAGAAATGATGAAGGAATAGCTAAACCAAGTTTGGCGGCGCTGCGCGCCGCCGTTTTTTGGTCACTTCGGAAAAACCCGAGGGGGTCTAAAAAGACCCCCCACCCGGGCGAAGGTTAACGTCCTTGGAAACATGATATTTATTTGACATTTACTATCTAACTGACTTAAGGTTATTTATTAGCCTCATTAACTTCAGATCCTAAACCACCTACCCTCATGGAAATGAGCACGGCAATGCATGAAAAACTTTGAAATAGCCAACAGCTTCAAAATTTAGGATTATTCATGTAAACATGCATTTAAAAGTCATGGAAAGCTAATATTACATGTTTGCATTCAACTACAAGTAGCCATGATCCTTAAAAAACACTTTTTCGAATATCAAAAAAGTACCCCTCCAATCTTGTTTGTCTGGCCATCAGAGCAAAATCCATATATAAATTTTGGGGGTTCCTTCCAAATTACCCCCTCCCACCTCCAAAAACTGAAATCATGAAAATCTGCAGAAGCTGGCATAAGTAACCGCATGGTATGGGAAACAGGTCGGCTTTCTTCCATTGCAAACTATATTTTTAAGTATTCTGGGCTGGACTATGTAACATAATAACAAAATATCACTTATTCTCATTCTAGTGCAGCATTTTTTGTCAATGGCGGCTGCAGAGGACTGAAAAAGGGGCTGCTTCTCATGTTATTGTATATTTCCAGCTGTGACCTAAATCATCTGAATTCAAGACTGAGTCTTATTCAAGACCCAGTCGAGCTGACTTTGACGCACACTATTTGTATGCTGTACGTCCACAAATCTCAAATTACATCCAATAATAAATTTCCTTTACCAATGGTGACTCCAGAAAATGAGAATTCGTGGTTCGGTATTCAATTTGTTATAGGTTTCTGCCGATAACCTTAATTTCCTGAGCGCGTCTGATAATTGAAAACCCGAAGAACAGTCTCAGTTCTAGAGTTTTGAAAATTAATAGACTTGTGTCATTCCACTTAGATTTGCCACAGGCGGCTTCAGAGCACGAAAAATAAGGATATCACACATATAAGGATCAGAGCACAAAAATAAGGATAATGATATCCATTGGTGCCAAACTAGAAGTTGTTATGCTAATTTTAGTATTTTCTATTAAGAATGTGGAAAATGAGTAGGAACATTTTACCAATTGAATGGGTTTTAGACAATTTTAATAGTCCTATCCTAACCACCCGACAGATTTGGAGGTTTTTTCGAAAGTGCCCGACAGATTTGAGATTTTGTTGCAGCTCTGATGATATGGTGACAGCATCGGCAGTTTGATGACAGCCAGCAAACAGATAAGCATGGTCTGTTCTTCATGAAGTCGGCGTCTTGATTTTGCCTCGGTCAGCTATTGCCCACAGCTCGCAGGGACGGCACACTGAGAAGTGCCCGTACCACTCCGGGTGGTCCGGCCGGCGCTTACGCCTCTGGACTCACGGGCCATCGTTTTGTGACCTTGCACCAGCCAATCGTACACACGCAGTAATCACGTGACCCAGGCATTCGCGTCAGTGCAGGGACAGGTCGGTGATTATCAGAGGTGGTGCCAAGAGAACTAAACTTTACCCCGTCAGAATGCGTCAAAATCAGTTTGTGCGTGATATCTCCACTGATATCAGATTAACACGCGCATTGACGGGGGTCTGAGCCACCTTCGGATTGACGAGGGGGCGGGTACCCGCCCCCCTAAGATCTCGAGAACCACGGTAGGTAGCAAAAAACGGTAAACGGCGTTGGGTAGCCCATCCGCTTCTCCATCGAAAATATTTGAACCATTTTTTGTCAGGTCACATTTAAGGTCACCAGAGGTCAAAAACATGCCGTCACATGCCGTCATAGGGATAACATGTAAATTAAGTTTTTCGGCCATTACATCTGAACATGTAAAGATAGAGCAAAACGACTTCAACTCTATGAATCCTCGCAGCAAGCCGAATCGAATGATATATAATTTGACCTTGCTAGGTCAAATCAAAGATTTGACCTGACCTGAGGTCAGGTCAGGGTCAAATTATATAAAATGCATATCATTAGAACTGCAAAGCCAAGGCGAGTCTGATGAAGCTAAAATAAACGCTCTATCGCCATTTGTTACTGAGTTATTCAGTAAAAACCATATTTCCCATGTATTACCAATGGAGAGGTCAAGCTTCGTACCTGACCTTAGGTCATCGATATTAAAAATACCGGAACAAGTTTTAGAGAACTCGGTGAGCCCATTATGTGATATGAGTTTCAATTGGATAAGTTCACCCTGCTCCGACTTATGCTATCTTAAACTTTTTTTGAGGTCGGGTCACTTGACCTGTACTGGTGACCTGACCTGAGATGACCTATCCTTAAAATTTTCACAGAAGTTGCAAAAATGATGAGGGAAAAGGTATACCAAGTACGGCGGCGCTGCGCGCCGCCGTTTTTTCTGCTGTCTCCGAAAAACCCGAGGGGGGCGGGTACCCGCCCCCCCCGTCAATGCGCGTGTTAAGAAATAGTGGATACTACTAGAAAGCTCCTAATAAAAAGAAAAAAACATCCTGGATCCCGATATAATCACCAAAAATCGGGCCAGCCTATTCATTGTAATTTGAAATCCTGGGGACTGGACCTTGTTGTGGTTAGTGTGTAAGATAAATGTAGTCCTGTTCGATATTGTTACCTTAGTACTCAATCCTGGCTGAATGCTTTATCACGTGATGTGTGATGTCAGCTACACCAGCGACTACGGCTTTGTGATTATTTGAGGGGCCGGTCCAAAGCCTCTTTTGGAAATCTGAGAGGTTTTGGTCCCATACGATTTGTCTGAAAATACTCAAAGATAAATGACGGGAGTGATAAAAAATACGCTAATATTGCCTAGTCACTGATTTTGACAACTATAACTCACTCGTTACATTATTTTGCGTCATTTATTTTGGGTATTTTTCGAGAAAGCACCTGGTTACATAACATCTCGCGTGAACAAAGAGTGTCTGGACCAGCCCCTTTGTCTTGTTTTGGCGCTTGGTGGAGTCAGGCGCACAACCATTTAGGTTCAGACATAAATTATTTATATCGAAAAGCATGGACGCAGGCACTGTCAGGTGGTGAAGAGAGTGTGGTATAGGAACTAAACATTCCATTTAATGTTCTTAAATGGTATAGCTGCGTTCACAAAGTAGAATCTATTCCTGCTGTAGCCCAACCTCTACCACCACCACCATCTATGTACAGTCTGTTGCGAAAGTATCGTTCCGTTCCAGGGGTGTCCGACCAGGCGGAAATATGAAGTTTGGGAACCACATGTCTGAGGGCGTGGCCTGTTCCGCTGGTCGACCTCCCCAGCGGTTAGCGGGTTGGACTGATGAGGCTGGGGTCAGCCGGGGAGGGTGGGGTGACCCAGTGCTTTCACTTTCAGTCGTGGAAACTCCTGTATTTGAGCCTCCCCGACAGAGAGGCGAAGCACCATAATGGTATTTTATCGGTTCCGCTGCGGTGGGTCACCAAGTATACCTCCCTACTATTGAGAGCTGAATCCCAAATACCATTGGAGGCAGTACCGTGTGTTTTAGGTTAGTATTACTGCCAGGAGGCGGAGGGGGAGCAGAGGTCACATTATTGCCAGGAAGTTGGGAGGAGGGGGGATAACATGGTTTTCGGGGGTGCAGAATGGGCAAATACAGGATTTCTTATGAGAGGACGCATGATTGAAGGCGGGTCGCCATCCGAGCCAGAAGGGGGAGGGGTGATAAACCAAAACCTATGGTGGGGTGCTCATTTGCATCCTGAGGGGAAGAGTAAACGGGTGGCAAACAAAAGTTTATCATGGCGCCACTGACATTTTAGCAGAAGCCGCGACCATTGCAGGGGCGTTGAGGCTCAATCTAGGGAAGGGAGCAAGTGCCCTCACTTGCCTTCCCTGAATTCACCCATGAGGTGCAAGGGATGCAGAACTCAAACTAATTAATGACTGATGAGCCAGCCCCTCAATATGATCGGTCTCTTGACACTTCGCAGCACCATCTTACCTATGATAGGGACGTCACAGTGGTTACAGCGGATTGTTGTATCTTAACTGTTCCGAAACATCGATTTCAATAACATTTTGGGATGCCAGTGCTTCTCTTGAAATTACTTTCTGGCCCACTCCAGCGTTCAACGCCAGATTCCGTCACCGCGAGTGTCCTCAATCAGTCGGAGGTACTGGCGGCAGAGTCACGTGACCTCCAAACGGGTCGCCTGTCCGGACTAGTGGGGTGGCGGCAGCGTGCGGAGCCGTGGTGTAGTGGGTAGGATGTTCCGCTCTCTTACAGAGCATGCTGGTTCTAACCCGGGTTGGCTGTGCATAGCTTGGGAGTTTTTTCCAAAACTGAATACTGATGCCAACCTATCAAATGATGCTTCTAGGAGCAAGCATGTTTAGCTTTCCACACATTGTCATGTCGGAGACGACCCTCGCCGTTACGTGACCTGAGGGGGTGGAGCTGGGCTGACATCGGAATGCGGGTAATGTAATCTTGTGACCCAGCGAAGGGGTAGCAGATGTCACGCAGCGCATCGTTCAGGGGCGATAGTTGAAACCCTATTAGATTGTGATAGCGCCTTTGCATACGTTTAGGGATGCGCGACTTTAAAAATATTTGATGCCAAATTTAGCAGGTTTGTGAAACCTTGGTTCTAAATTATCCGAGCTCCATTTTGCACATTCAAGGGCCGTATTTCGGGCGAGCAATTAAGTCACCCCGGCGCCATATGCAGCACCGCGTCCAGGCTAAGATCGGCGGAAGGCCTGGCCTTTCCGCCATCGTCATCATTAGCGTATGTGCCGCGTTAGATCTAACTGGGGGACCTGTCTTTCATACTTTTATATTGTATGTTTGCCTACCGTTGTCTCTGTATGCTGCCGCCACTGCTGCCACGGAGCTGAGTGGTCTGCGGAGACGACCCTCACTGTCACGTGACCTGAACACGGAGCTGAGTGGTCTGCGGAGACGACCCTCGCTGTCGCGTGACCTGAGCGGGTGGTGCCGGCGCGAATTGAGCCGGCATCGGATTGCGGAGAATGTGATCTTGTGACCCGGCGAAGAGGTAGCAGGTGCTAGGGAAGCGCGCCGTTTAGGGATGATAGGAGAGCCAATTGCACAGTAACTGTACCATTGTATAGCTGGGGACGCGCGAATGTAAGGCACGTTAATTCCTCAACACGGGGCGTGCTGTATTGTTTTTCAAACTGCTGCCCCTTTGTGCTGTGGTTTGCCTGCGCGAGGAGCCGTACTGAGCGTGCCCTTGACTAACTCGGACAGGTGCATGCTACTGGGTTTGTTGCGTCCATACAGAAGAGGTCGGGATTAATAGAGACGGATAGACATCGATAAGCGTGGTGACCAGTGGTGATAGATGAAAAGGCAATTGAAAATTAACAGCGGGAGAAACCGATGGTGACATCGGAGGTTTAAAGAAGCATTCGCAAATGTAATCGCAATTCAAATTGGCTAAGAAGCGTGACAGGGGGAAGGCTGGGAAAGATGGATGGTGCAAAAAAATTTAGCGACGCATGTCCAGTTTAAGCAAAATCCATCTCAATATCACAATAGATAGGTGTCGGCTGGCCTATCTCCTCGAATCCGGATGTAAAAAAACACTTAGATTATTCGAGGATTAGGATTCGAGGAGACAGGCCAGCCAACACCATATCTACTTATGATCATGCTCCTCGCCGCAGCACTCCAAAACCTATCAATATCACAATACATTGAAAACCATTATAGGACGGCAGAAACTTTCTATCACAACCCCTTTGGTCTATGACTCCGGCGATTTAGTCTCCGAGGACACAGAGAAAGCAAGCTTGCGAAACAAATATTGCGCTTCGTTATTCAGGCCACACATCGATGATCAATCCCAGCCTCACATGGACACAGAGAAATCAGCCCTCCTTTAAACAACATCGTTATCGCCAAGCGAGAAGTGTTGAACCAACTAAACTGGGGGCGCGGTAGTGGAGTGGTCAGCGCGGCTGGCTGCCACGCAGCCGACCTGGGTTCAAGGCCCAGCGGCTTCCCTGAACAAGGAGCAAGCTGGCTCCCGAGAAACCCTTCCAACAGGGAAAGAGTTGGCGACGCCATATGACCCTGGCAGTTGGTGCGTCGATAAGCCCCAATAATTATTAAACCAACTAAACTCACTCAATTTCAATAAATCCCTAGGTCCCGACGGAATTCCCCTCGTATTTTGAAGCTAACGGCGATACTGATCTACAAACCACGTACCGCTCTTTTCAACAAATCCCTTAAAGAGGAGAAACGTCCATAATTGTGGAAACAAGTCACGATCCAGCCCATTAAAAAAATGGTTGTCCCTCTGGCTTAAAAATTACAGACCCACTCCGCTTGATACCATTAGTCTGCTAGTACCATATCATATGTGAACCTACAGGGACCGAACGGTGTTAGTTGCGGCTGCGGAGCGAAGTCCTTTACTTTATTTTCGTTCAGAACTACATGTTAGAACGTGTTCTTCTGAATGGTCTTTGAAACCACTGGAAAGTCAATCATGATGTCATTAGCTGCATACAGTTAGTTGTGATGACAACCGTGCTTTTTTAGTACACGTAACTAACACTGAAACACAAGGAGTACCTTTTGACATAAATATGTCATATTGTTATTAACCCTCGCCCCGGTAGGTGGGCTGTTTGAGCAACCCCTTCGAACTTGGCCCCTATGCGGGATAGCGTAAAAACGCGAATGCTGCTGGATAGCTCATACAAATTCATGAAGAAACTATCTTAGTCACTCTTTGGCTGAGTTCAATATTGAGGTCATGTCATGACAGGTCAAAGAAAGTGGCATTTTGGGTAAAGTTTTTGTGCTCTAGCGTCTGAGAGCTGAGTTAGAACCACTTTTTGGGCACCATTCGCTTTCTCTCGTCACGGCGAATCGAATGATGTAGAATATGACCATACTAGGTCAAAACACAAAGGTGACCTGACCCCAGGTCAGGTCAAGGTCACTTTTAACCTAGCATAGTCGATATGCATATCAATCGATTTGCAATAGCAACCTGAACGCAATGACATCAAAATAAAAGCTGTTTCATCATTTCATGCAAAGTTATTGACCTAAGTCTGAAAACTGCTTAAATACCCCCAGATGACCTCTCAGAGGTCACGGGTCAAAAATTGCAAAATGAACCTGGAAAGGGGCACAGGATACTACGATTTTGAGCATATGAAGGTACTCTCAGTTGTATCTACACAAAAACAACCCAATATCTTTTATTCCATGCATTTCCAATGGAGAGGTCACGGTCTGTACTTGACCTTAGGTCATCGATATTAAAATCCCGGAATATATGTTTTAGTGCTTGGTGGGCCCATTATGTGGTATAAGTTTCAATTCGATGAATATCCCATTTCTTACTTATGCCACCTTAAACATTTTTGAGATGAGGTCACTTGACCTGCACTAGTGACCTGACCTGAGATGACTTAACCTTAAAATTTGGCGGGAAGTTGCGGACTTGATCAAGGATAAGCTGTGCCAAGTACGGCGGCGCTTGGCGCTGCCGTTTTTCTTGCCGCCGGAAAAAAAAACTGACGGGGTGTTCAAACCCCCCCCCCACCGGGCGAGGGTTAAGATCTGACCAACGGATCGGAAGATCGACTCCATCCCGCGGCGCAATTGAAGTTCACATATTAACCCTTGCCCCGGTGGCGGGTACGAGCCACCTTCGCCCTGGTGGGGGGGCTAAAAAGACCCCCACGATCTCAAAAACTAAGAGAGCTAGAAAAAAGCGCAAAACGGCAATCGAAAGCTCTTCGAAAATGATATCGAAAATACTTCGGTCATTTTTCTTGTCAGGTCAATATCAAGGTCACCAGAGGTCAAAACAGGTCAAAACAGCTAATATGAGGTGTACTAAGAAAACCTCATATATCTCAGATACTATGATAGCTAAAAACATTTT
Organism: Lepas anatifera; assembly: GCA_034440635.1. NCBI lineage: Eukaryota > Metazoa > Arthropoda > Thecostraca > Lepadidae > Lepas > Lepas anatifera. The sequence continues at coordinate 6,930,761 of JAOTON010001541.1, read as the reverse complement.
TCTAACACCATTCGAAAGCTCTTGAGATGTGCTTTCATTACAGTGGCATTCATTTTCGTGTCAGGTCAAAGCCTAGGGAGCTACAGGTCACTAAATATTGGGCATATTCTTGGGAATGTCCATAGCCACCCATGCATAAGGGCGTTTACTTTTTCGCTAATAGCTTCCAAACCAAACAAGATACAGCCATAGTTTATGCACCATTGCAATCCTCTCGTCAATACGAATCGAATGGTATATGATATTGCTATGCCAGGTCAAATTTAAGAATTTGACCTGACCCAGGTCAACGGTCTGACCCAACTTGACCTGGTATAGTCATGATGTATATCATTTGACTTCCAGTGACTATACAAACACTTTGGTGACAAAATAAAAGCTCTATCTTAGTTTATTCAAAATTTATAGAGAAAAACACCAAAAAATGCTTATTTGACCTAAGGTGACCTTTTAAAGGTCACAAGTCAAAAATTTTGGCATCAGCTTCAGAAATGGGCTAAGAGCAAGTCGCAACCGATGTTTGAAGTTGATTCCATCCATACTTACTGAGAAAAGCTCATTTCGTGATTTTCTCCATGTATTGACAATGGGGAGGTCATGCTCTGCACATGACCTTAGGTCACCAATATCAAAAATCCCGGAACAAATGTTGTAGCTCCTGGTGGGCCCAATATGTGGTATGAGTTTCAACTTGATCGATTAACCCTTCTTTTAGTTATGCGGTCCTAAGTATTTTTTTAGGTGAGGTCACTTCACCTGGCCTGGTGACCTGACCTGATATGACCTTGAGCCAAAAGTTTCAGGAAAGATGTAAAAATGATGAAGGAACAGCTAGACCAAGTTTGGTGGCGCTGCGCGCCGCCGTTTTTTGGTCACTTCGGGAAAACCCCGAGGGGGGTCTAAAAAGACCCCCCCACCCGGGCGAAGGTTAAATGTGAAACTTGAACCTTCTGTCCCTCGTCGTTCGAGAGCTCATGCACAATAATGACCTTCGAATTAACCAGCACGAACTTGTGCATCTTCAATGTTCTTTCTCTCGTGATTGCCTTATCGATGCATTTTCTGAGCTCAGTAGCTAGTTTGAGTAGTTTTTGTTTCTGCAAATAAATTTCAATGATGGCAATAACTTTACTCTTGTTATAGTTTGTTAGCCATTACGATACAATATTTAAGTTTCCGTTGTATTCTTATGGAAACATACCTTGTCCTCCGAGACCACAAAAATGACCTGACCGAAAAGTTGTATAAGCATTTTTGGTAGAGATCGAGGGAAGCAATGGAACACTGCTTTCCTTTTCCCTTCCAAGCATAGTTGCTGACATCGTAGGGGGATGAGTACCCCCCATGCTAGTAAAGGTGGCCTGGGACCTCATACCAGCGCGTGATAACAAGCACACTGGAGGGGAGCCTCGGAAGCCCTCACCTACTTTTTCAAGGTGGCCGGAGAACCCTTCGTGGCCAAAAATGCTAAATAGCTACTTTTGAGAATATCCAATGGCAGGTCGATTGGTCGAATTATCTTGAAAATCGACCCCAATTTTGTAATTATAGACTTTCAAAGGTGCACCCTTTATTTTGAGATCGCTGCAATCGCGCGGTTGTACCAGTGCGCGTGCATCAAAGACCGACTGGCAAAGTTATAGCGGTATATAAAATGAGGTTATATGTCAAGTTCACCCAACATGAAGATCAAGCCCACAGTTCAACGTCATACCAGCATTCTCAGTCATTGGTCCGGTGCTTCCGATCGCATGGCGTTACCCAGTATGACGTATACCATGCTACGACGTCAAAGTTAAGATAACTCAATGTAAAGGTCAAGGCACAGGTCAAAGTGAAATGTCATGGGTAAAGGTCAATCCTCATTTCCCATCCAACGGTTGCTATGGTGCTAGTCATGGTGTAATTATAGGGAATATGTAATATTGTGACGTTATAGGTCAATGAACTTGAATGACTCAACCCCAAAAATTAAGTTTACATTTTTGGAACGTTCTCATTATGACCTTGGTCCGTTTTTAGTGCATTCTTAACTTGTTTGCGCTTAATCACAGCATTTCTAGAAAAATCCCCAGCACGGCTCATACATGACCCTTATGACCTCGTTTGAACTTAACGGTACTTACCTAGGTCAATCGAAATCGGTCATAGTATCGATTTCAATAGCTCCCACCCAGCCTTCAACCGGAGTTTTTCTACGTCTCTTAATTTCCGAGCGCTCAGGGGGCCCACCAGTGCGAGTAAGTGTCAGACCCCTCTCCAGTGCGGGTGTTAAGAAATGGGACATTAATTACAATTTATTGTTTTAAATACATCCTTACCCTCATGCCCCACGAATCCCATCGTTGACACAAGTGTCATGGTGAGATTCGTGGAAAAGAAGGTATTTTTTCGTGACCAGAGACGTTTGATAGTCGCAGCGACAGCGGGCCGCGCTGGCGCACGAACCTCACAAAAAGGGGGGGATCGGGACATTTGGGAACTCAGAACTCGCGATTGGTTGAAGACTCCATTCTTTTTATTGCTGAATCTTATAGAGAAAAGTATAAAGAGTTATATGAGCCTAAAAAGTTTAAAATAAGGCATAGGAAAACAATTTTTTCATAGATTTTGAAAAAAATCAAGAATGTATAATACATTCAAAATTTTATTATTTGACTTATATTTCTCATGAGCCAAAATTCGTATTTCATCCTTAAGAGACCTAGATCAAGTCTTCATGGTATTTTTAGAATCATACAGGTAAAATTTCGTCTTTAAAAAAGACATGTAAGTGAATATGATCAAAATGCTTGAGGCTAAAATTTTCAATCCGTAAGTCAGGGAGCAAAATGAATAGAAAAATGGTCATCAGCTTCATCAATAGCCCCCTCACAAAAACATACACCGAAATCTGAGATATGACGGTGTTATCGACTTGTCGATCTGTCATGGAATGCCCCCTATACGCCATGGACAAACTGTGACAGTGATGTCCAATTAAAGTAGGCATCTTGAATGATACGTTCGATGATGATGCCTTTCTTTCGGTAATTACGCATATATATATATATATATATATATATATATATATATATATATATATATATATATATATATATATATATATATATATATATTTAGGTCTGAATTCGTATAGAGTTTATTTAAAATACCAAGGTAGCATCAACTTTCCCTAAATATCTGTTTCTAGGTTGATCCCCGAACTGGAAAAAATCAAGAATGTTGGGAGATTTTGATTCAAAGAAATTTACAATTACCTGCGAGTTTGAACTGGTGGTCTGGGGGACAACAGACCTAAGAATCGTTAAAAAAATTCTGCAAAGAAAATAAGAAAAAACCGTGGAAATGGGATAGGTCAATGTCACCTTTGATTAACTCCCTCAATCCGCCACGATCAGCAATACCCAGTAGCGCACCCAAGGAGAGGGCCAGCGGGCCCGGGCCCCCTTCCCCCAAACGCTTCGACTCTAAAGTGCCGGCCCTCGGCCATGTCTGGCGTGGCACTCGACGTGGGTTCTGATAATAACTGACCGCTGCAAGCGCCCATCAAGAGCAGAAATGAGGCTTGATCTGGCTTTTAGTTCTAGTTCTCCTTTCACCTTACCGCCCCTGCTCACAGTGTGTCTCCCCTCCGGTGAATTATTCACTCAATATGTGATTCAACCACAGGCCAGGTTTATAATTATTGTATCACCTTCCATAAGCGTTGGAAAAAGGGGGCCAGGGGGCCTGGTCCCCGACTTTTCGGCCAAAAATTTACTGATCTCAGTCAAAATGGGAGACAACTGCCCATTCTTATAACCAGCCGCTGCGGAAGGCAGCGAGGAGCCCAAATTCAGACAGTTTTTTGTCCTGACGTGGAAAGTTTTTTGTCGGCATCAGGTTGGAGTTTGGCTGCCCCCCCCACTTTTTGCGCGGTGGCGACGCTTATGACCCCTTCACTTGCATTTTACACCATACGACAAATATGTATTGCTTTTTACCTGATAAGTACCCTCTCTGGCCAATTTTTCCCCTGCAGTAGCCTGTCACGCCCTGTCAAACATGCCACCTCCCATCAACCCTCCCCTTCGTCCGCCGGGCCCCCAAACGAAAATCCTTGGTGCACGCCTGGCAATATCCCAATTCTATAGATCTCAAGAGAGGCATAAAGAAACCCCGTCAGGTGGCATGTTATGCGAACATTTCGTCCATTTTAGTTCTAATCTGCAGTTGTAGCACCCATGTATAACTGACCTCAACTTGACCAAAAATGTGTGAGGCGTGCGTTCCACCCCTCCTCAGCTGTCACCGCCCAATGCCCGCCCACTCGCCCGGCTCAGCGCTACAGCGTACAGTGACTTCAAACTAGTGGGTCGGCAGCGGAACGATACTTTCGCAACTGACTGTACATCTAAAAGAAACCAACCTAGACATCGTAGGAGCTCGGTGCAGAGTGCTTTAGTCCGGTTTCCCATTTCCAATCAAAAGCGTGTAGGTAAACAGGAGGGCGCCTCTCTCAGTAGGTGCAGTTGGCACCTTCGCCGCTACCCTGGTCAGCCACGCTGACCGCTGGAATGGCTGACCGGTATCGACCCGTGCTGACGGTACGCGTGCACCGCACCTGCCGAAGCGGCGGCCCGGTGCACGTTCCGACTGGGTGCCGACCTCCTCAGTCCTAACTCAGGCACTGTCGTGAAAGCGTGCTGTGCAGAACGTCGTCTTAGGCAAGTTCGATGCAAAGTCTCGTCATTAACTTACGGGCTCTTTTTTGTATTATTTATTGTTTTTACTTTAAGAGCATTCCGCTTAATGTGTCCATGTAAAGACCAGCTTGAAGAGAACGCAACAATTTGTGCGAGATGTCAGAGTTGACAGCTCTGTTAAAACCTCACTCTCTACCATGTTTAAAATGGTGTCTCAATTGTCAGCTCTTGCAGCCTGGGAATTGTATTTCTCTTCTTCTGGTGTCAAATTACAAGGCTGGTGATGGTCGGTGGGCCGAGAGGATGTGAGCAGAGCAGAATTCACCGGCTTCAAACTGTTTTTCTTGTTTAATAGTTTTGTGTTCCCTTTCCTGGGAGCATTTTGTGTTAGTAGCTAGTCTCATTCATACAACGCATTCACACTATGTACAGAGTGGAAGATTCCACTTGTCGGCACCCTTACGGGACAGCGGCACCGCACTTGGCGGGCCATAGGCTACTCGGGTCTCCCCAAGCCGCAGCGCTTGGCACAGGCCGAGCTCTCACATGAGGGCCGCGGGCGGAAGACCAGACCAGTGGATCACTTTAAAGGCCGATCAGGCCCGTGCACCCACAAACAGGGACGCCGGTTGGCACGACGTTGATTCCACTGCTGCGGCGCGCACTCTCCAGTGTACCGCTATCTCCTGGGTAGGAGACGGCCGTGGAAAAGGCTGCCAGAGGTCAGCCTTGATCCAGGGGCCTTTACCTTTGTCAGCTGCGCCACAGGGGTAGCCCACTGGCTTCAAACGTAGGTTTATTACCATACAGGTCCAGGGCTAAAAATTAAAAGCGTAAGTGAAGGTCCAAAAGTATATCATTTAAAGCTTACAGACAGGACAAATCTAATGCAGTTGAAATAAACACTATCACCGTATTCAGTTAACACGCGCATTGACGTGGGGCGGCTACCCACCATCCTCGGGTTTTTTGGAGACATCATAAAAACGTCGACGCGTAGCGCCAGCCTACTTGATGTATCTTTTCCCTGATCATTTTTGCAACTTGTGTCAAAATTTTAAGGTTAGGTCATTGCAGGTCAGGTCACCAGTACAGTTCAAGTGACCTGCCCTCAAAAAAGTTTAAGATAGCATAAGTCCGAACAGAGTGAACTTATCCGATTGAAACTCATATCACATAATGGGCCCTCCGAGTTTCTCTCCAACTTGTTCCGGTATTTTAGATATCGATTACTTAAAGTCAGGTACGAACCATGAACTCTCCATTGGAAATACATGGGAAAGATAGCTTTAACTGGACAACTTAGTAATGGATGGTGATAGACCATTTGTTTTAACTTCATGAGATTGGCCTTGTCTTTTCAGTTCTACTGATATACATTTTAATTAAGTTGACATTGACCTGACCTCAGGCCAGGTCAAATATTTGATTTGACCTAGAAAGGTCATAATGTATACAATTTGATTCGGCTTGCTGCGAGGATTCCAATGTTTTAAATTGTTTCGCTCTATCTTTACTTGTTCAGATGTAATCACCGAAAACCTTCATTTACATGTTATCCCTATGATAGCACGTTTTGACCTCTAGCGACATTAAATCTGAACTGAAAAATGGTTCAAATATTTTGATAGAGAATTGGACGGGTTATCCAACACCGTTCAGATTTTTCGCCATCTAGCGTGGTTCTCGAGATTTTAGGGGGAGGTTCGGCCCCCCTCGTCAAAGCAAAGGTGGCTCAGACCCCCGTCAATGCGCGTGTTAAAACCATTTTTCCTATGCATCTCCAATGGAGAGGTCATGGCTCGTACCTGACTTTAGGTCATTGATATAAAAAATACCGGAACATATTTTAGCGAACTCGGTGGGCCTATTATGTGGTATCAGTCTCGATCTGATTAGTTCACCCTGTTCTGACTTATGCTATCTTAAACCTTTTTTAGATCAGGTGCACTTGAACTGTGCTGGTGACCTAACCTGAGATGACCTAAACCTAAAATTAAAAAAAGTGAAAGTAATAAGAGAGAAGTATGTAAAGTACAGTGGCGCTACGCGCCGCCGTTTTCAGGCTTTCTCCAAAAAAACGAGGGGTGGGTACACGCCCCCGTCAATTCACGTGTTTATGACCATAAAAGGGAAAGGGGAAACTTTAGTCACAAAAACGTTCTTATTATGTAATTCAGTGCTTCCTGCAGGAACTCCGAGGAACATGTTCGTAAGGCCCTTAGGAACAAACCTATTATCACACAAAATGTTCTTTTTTGGGCTGTTTTCCGCCCCGTTACAGCATTGGTGCAGCATTGGGCTCCGCCCTGCTCAGAAAACCGTGCAGTGGCAGTGCACCGGAGAAAGCTTGGGATCGATTCCCCTGAGACACTCCGGCGCTCAATATTTACACGACTGAGGTCGGCCGACAGCTGACCGGTGTAAGTATGAACTGAGCGGGGCAGCCACCCCTCTGCTTTGTGGCACGTTAAGCTCTGACTTCTAAATTAGCACATCATTGTTTGAATTGCTCGTTCGGATGGTGGAATCGAAGTTTACGTGACAAGTCCCTTGATGATTTTAGTGGGGCTTTGATCCCAAATGCCGAGCCTGCAATAATTATGGAAGGATTGATAATATAAACATAGGATCTTTCTTATTCGTTGGCTTTCCGTACACCAACAATTTGAGTCCATCGTTCGAATGCCAAATCACTATGTCCAGGAAAGGAAGCTCTCCACCTTAACACGGGCATTGACGGGGGGCGGGTACCCGCCCCCTCCCCCTCGGGTTTTTCGGAGATAGCAGAAAAACGGCGGCGCGTAGCGCTGTCGTACTTGGCATACCTTTTCCCTCATCATTTTTACAACTTCTGTGAAAATTTTAAGGTTAGGTCATCTCAGGTCAGGTTACAAGTTCAGGTCAAGTGACCCGACCTAAAAAAAGTTTAAGATAGCATAAGTCGGAGCAGGGTGAACTTATCCGATTGAAACTCATATCACATAATGGCCCCACCGAGTTCTCTAAAATATATTCCGGTATTTTTGATATCGATGACCTAAGGTCAGGTACGAGGCATGACCTCGCCATTGTAAATACATGGGTAAATTGTTTTTTTTTTACGAAAATAACTCAGTAACAGATGGTGATAGAGCATTTATTTTAACTGCATTAGACTCGCCTGGGCTTTGCGGTTCTAATGATATGCATTTCATATAATTTGACCCTGACCTGACCTCAGGTCAGGTTAAATCCTTGATTTGACCTAGCAAGGTCAAATTAATTAGCAAGGTCAAATATCATTCGATTCGGCTTGCTAAGAGGATTCCTACAGCTTAAGTTGTTTTGCTCTATCTTTACTTGTTCAGATGTAATGACCGAAAAACTGAATTTACATGTTATCCCTATGACGGCATGTTTTGACCTCTCGTGACCTTAAATGTGACCTGACAAAAATGGATCAAATTTTTTCGATGGAGAAGTGGATGGGAAACCCAACGCCGTTTACCGTTTTTCGCTACCTACCGTGGTTCTCGAGATCTTAGGGGGCGGGTACCCGCCCCTAAGTCGGGTCAATGCCCCCGTCAATGCGAAGGTGGCTCAGACCCCCGTCAATGCGCGTGTTAATCCTCCTCAAAAGTGGAATGCATTTTTGGGTCTACTGCACTGGACCGTTCAACATATTTACAGGGTTCACATCTTCACTAGGTACTAACAAAACCGATCACGTCATCAACATAACGAGGCCAGACGGACTCCGTCCCAACGATAGCGAGCAAATGGTCTTTTTCTAAAGTCTCCATGTTTGAGTTAGGGCAATAATACAAAGCTGTTTGTACTCCCGCCCGTCAAACTCGAAACGTCCATGCTCAACACATAGTTACACCAATCGTTTAAAGTCATTCCTAAGCAGTGGAAACACCTCCTGATCTAGAAATTATACTTGTAAATATGTTGAACAGTCTTAATGCAGTAGCCCCGACAGTTCGGTCCACTTTCGAAGAGGGACAGGGTGAAAAGCTTCTTTTTCCTGGATTTGGCGTTCCAACGATAGTCTCACATTTTTGGTGCAAAGAAAGCCCATGAATAAGGGCGATGTCATGCATTTTTCATCGGCCCACAGCCCAAAAACCAAGCATGGTGCTGCAGTAGGTCTCTTGCTAAGGGCCTTACGAACATGGTCCCCTGAGTTCCTGCAGGATGAATTACATTACATCATTAGGACGTTTAGAGACTAGCATTAAGAGGAAGGTCCGACAAAATCCACGCACGCTCAAACAGCGCGGAGGGACTAAACAGTCGGGACAGGGTCAGTCATTGTTCCTAATGCGCAAAATTTAGACCTCGTGGCTGAAGTCGTGGGCCTCATTCTTTCTGTCGTCACGGTACATAGAACAAAAATAAGCCAAACAGTTAAAGTAAAAAAATGTAACTGTAGCAGCATAGCGTACAAAATGCATTGTGGTCGATGTGATAAATCATATTATGAAGAAAAGGGTAGAGGCAGTGGTGGATCCATGACTTCATTTCCGGGTGTTAGGGGGCCCGAGCCTCCTCCGCTATTGCCTCAGATCAGCCTACGCCATTGTATTAACACGTGCATTGACGGGTGGGGCGGGTACCCACTCCCCCTCGGGTTTTTCGGAGATAGTATAAAAACGGCGGCGCATAGCGCCGTCGTACCTGGTATTAATTTTCTCTCATCAGTTTGGCAACTTGTTTTAAAAATTTTAAGGCCAGGTCATCTCAGGTCAGGTCACCAGTACAGGTCAAGTGACCTGACCTAAAAAAGTTTCAGATAGCATAAGTCGGAACAGGGTGAACTTATCGGATTGAAACTCATATCACAATGGGCCCACCGAGTTCTCTAAAATATGTTCTGGTGTTTTTTATATCGATGACCTAAGGTCAGGTACAAGCCATGACCTCTCCATTGGAAATACATGGGAAAAATGGTTTTGACTGAATAACTTAGCAATGGATGGTGATAGAGTGTTTATTTTAGCTTCATTAGATTTGCATTGTCTCTCCAGTTCTGATAATATGTATCTTATTAAATTTGATCTTGACCTGACCTCAGGTCAGGTCAAATCCTTGATTTGACTTAGCCAAAGTCATTATATACATCATTCGATTCGGTTTGCTGCGAGAATTCATATGGTTCAAGTTGTTTTGCTCTATCTTTACTTGTTCAGATGTAATGACCGAAAACCTTCATTTACACGGGCTACCCAACGCCCTTTGCTGTTTTTCGCTACCTAGCGTGGTACTCGAGATCTTAGGGAGGGAGGGCGGGTACCCGCCACCCCCCGTCAAAGCGAAGGTGGTTCAGACCTCGTCAATGCGCGTGTTAACTATATCATATTTCAGGACTTGAACCCCAGCCCCTCCCCTGTATCCGCCACTGGAGAAGTACAAAAATACGTGAGCACAATTACGGTCTCAGGGAGCCTAACTTGTCGAATGCATTGGTTAACATGCGGAGAGGGAGGGTCATTTACCTGGTTGGGGAGGAACAGTTACACTGCATGAGCGTGTGCCAACGTCACAGAGGCGAGCAATAGAAGCGGCATATATGTTGACGAACAAGACCACAAATACAGCAAAAAGGTACAGCTCACTCCATCAATAATTTTCACCGGGTGGAAGAGCGGGGAGGGAGGATCTGAGAGCCCAGGATCTTACTTATGATTGCTGTCGTCCCTATCATTGTTCTTTAGTATTGCACTTTCAAGATTCCTTATTTACGATTGAGTATGAATAAATATCAAAGCTGACATGGCCAAGTTTGAGTGAATGGCGGACTTTCTAGTCTTTATAGCTGCTGGTACAGTGGTGATACATTCACCGAATTCGGCGGATCGGAGATGAAATCATCTTTATTACTGGACCAGGGACAGTGAGTACTTTGCCCATTCGGTCTGTCGTTGTTATTATAAGTCAAATGACTTATTGATAAAAATGTTGTTTCTGTTCAGCTTGGAAGCATTTTGCATTGATAGGATGCCAATGGTAACTCCTGGATCAACTTAGATGTTGACACTCATGGTGAGTTAAAATTGGAGGGGCCAATTTCGGAGGTTTACACCCACTTTTGTCAACAGGAAACAAATGAAGAGTTTTGGCACTTTATAGCACTCGGGCCCCTCTCCAAACTCACCCGAATATTTGATTATGTAGATTAAATCTGATATCCATATTTTACCTTTATCTCAAGTTAAGTGAGAGCAAAAAGAAACCAGCAGCATCGAACGAACGTCTGTTTCAATGCTGCTGTTGCAAATTATTTTTAAGCTTATATTGTTACGCAAATATTGCTCCTCTTGAAACACTGATAGGAATTAGAGAGGAAATAAAGAAAACAAAGCAGTAAAAGTAGAGGAAGAAAATTCACGATACCTTACTGATGTATTATTCAAATCGCATAGCGACCGCCTTTGTTGACGCCCTCGACTCATAGTGGCTCTCTCGAATCTGTAGTCATTTATTCCAGTTGCTGCCACTGGGGTGATTCTTACCCTTATAAGTTGGAAGAGCTCCTGAAGATTTTCCATGAAACTAATGATGCGTGTTGGGCCGACCTTTAGAAGCATCAACTCAATTACCCCCCCCCACCCTAGAGGCGTCACTTCACTCTTCCCTTGGCTCACCACCCCACGCTGGGTGACTTTCATTTCTTTGTTTTCTTTGTTGGAAAACGTGTTTTGGTTCTTTTTTTGGCTTGCCTTGAAAAATACATGTTAAGGATTCCCCAGAACTGATAGGGTTTGGAGAGCTGAGGCCAGGGGCATAATTATGAGTTGACAATGTATTCGAGGACTGGCTACACTGTGACTGAGAATTTGTGATTTGACCTACTTGGTTCTGATGACGGCCTACACCCGAATATATGATCTAAGTGTACTTTACATCCAGGATTCGAGGAGACAGGCCAGTTTACACATTGTCAATTTCCCAGAATTAATTGCGCTGCCTTGTTTTGACCTTCGGATTTCACAGCGAAAGCCATAAAGCTGCCCGCTTTTTATCAAGTGTTGAAGATTACAATGACCGTATGTATTCTGTCTTTTGTGCTTCCGACGCAATGTTACCGATCGATGCGCTGGCCTCGATAGAGTTACCCTAGCCATACTGGCAACTCCCAGCATAGAGTATAAAAATCTGCTGGGCCCTGGTCGTCACTGTTGGTGCTCAATGAATTTCTTCTCGAACTCTAGTATCAACCTCCACCCTATCGGAGATGATTTTGATCCCCCTCCACGTTTTTGGGGATTTCAAAAACTGTTTGACTTCTTAGCACTCACGTGCTTAATATCTTAATAACAAAAATTGATTTCACACAGTTTTTCGGCGCCTTAAGTCAGGCTCTTTTTAGATCATGGATGTTTGTGCGGTAATTTCCGAAGGCTAGTGCGACGTCCGCGCTTGATTTTAGCGACAAAAATCTAGCACAGACTGGGTCCTAACCTATGTTCCAGATTTCATAATATTTTCTCCACATCGTTTGGTATCTTGAGCATGTGATACAAATCAATGACATCATGTGGACGAAAATGACCCCGGTAAACTTACGTTAATGTGTCCGGCCGCCCAATAAGAGCATGATATGGTTTTAGATCTTATGCCTACAATAAAAAATTGTGACTTGAATTACGTTTTTTCTGATGCCAGACCGTTCTGAGATTCCACAGCCAAATTGCTCAGCCCTTTTAGGTTTTTGTTGTTGTAAGTATTCATCAGGGTCAATAAGCCACATGAGAGGTCAAACAAAGTCAACAACAAAGCTTATATAATCATTACCAGTGTAATCCAATGCCACATTCTTCTAGAAAATGATTCTAGCATTAACTCACAAGCGCATGGATGACCTTCCGCTCATTGGTGTTAACCTTTGAAACTTCAGGGTAATCCAAGGTTAGTGGTCTGAAATGATGTTGCTTAACCCGCGCCCCACCTGGGGGTCCGGCGCCACCTTCGCCCCACCGGGGGCCATCGATGGTCCCCCTCTAACTCCGAACATATGGAGGTTAGCGCAAATCTGCAAAGTGCATTAGAAAGCTCGCGTAAATTCAGTAAGAAATTACTTCGCATGTTTAAGCGCTCAGGTCAATGATTTGACCTCCAGAGGTCAAGAAAGGTCACGATAGGCTACTTTCACTCAAATATGCAATGCTTAAGAAAACTGGGCATAACTCTTATGCCATTAGAGCTGTTTAGATCTGGTAAAGTACATTTGATAGAAAACTACCAGTCCTTTTTCCGTTAAAAATATTAAATATCGTCAGACCATTCAGATCACAAGCAGTGCGTTGCCTTTTGCCGTGTCGTTTTCTACCTGCCGTAATTGCCTGACGGCTAGGGGCCAGCATCAGTTGCCCGTAGGGTGAGAGTGTCAAATACCTCTAGTACGGCGAGGACTCTGCTGCTCTGTTTCACTGGTGTTTGGTGTTTACTGGCGTTTAATTTTGTGTTGTATGTAATGCCTCCACTGCTTGCTTGTTCACTTGGTTTGGTATTTTTGTTTTTATCTGAACCACTCCAAAAAGACACACCCTCCAAGGGCATGGAGCTTATACTTAACGCTCGCTCACAGTTTGACATTTCAGACAACATTACTTGAAAATATTTAGGTAAGATTTCTTCCGAGGAGCGTGCTGGGGCAAGTTCAATCGCCCGTGCGGTGAGACATAAATTCAAAACCGGGCTATTAGGTATACCGATTATACCTATTCCTATTCTTTTATGCCTAGACCTGTTCTTTTAAGTTGAAGTAATGCCAAAAATCTTGAAGCTTTGAAAAATGGTAAATCTAGCTAGTAAGTCATGCCGTAATTATTTCATTACTACGGAACATTCATCCCCAAAGAACAAGCTGAATGAACAGTCTACTACCACTAGACTAAATAATGGGTTTGCCTGACACTGCATGCACTGGCTTACATGCTTCAATTTAGCCTGAAGTTGGCTCAGGTAGGTCTCTACCCACCACCGAAATATTAAAATTTGTGTTTCTTTCGAGGTATCTGCTCCTGATTGTATATACCCACCTTTATTCAAGGTCAGGTTTTTACTTCTCACATCCAGGTCCTGCTCGTTGCACGTGCAAGGTTTCATAATCATTGTCATCATTTCCATGACAGAATTATACTCCGGAACTGGGTTCATTTTCTCAGAATTGTCTTGATTAGATACAAGTGGCACTCTATGTGTTCTACGGAAGGTCGATTTTACGCGAGTGGTCGATTAAATTAGGTGACAACATAAAATTCTACATTGGCCTGTATTTCTTTAGACATCCGTGACACTCCCTTTTCATGGATAAGACAATTTGCAACTACCTGCATACGTTTACGGTGTTAGCAGGCTTTACTGGGCCTTCCAAACCGTGATCATAATAACGGTAGCATCGACACAAGCAGCAAATATCTGTTGGAGGCACACCACTGAGCAACCAAAGCAAGGATATACGTATTTTAGCCCTCGCCCCACGGGGGCCATCGATGACCCCTAAGGTTTTTTACAATAGCAGAAAATTGTAATAGCAGAAAAATAAGTTTATGCGAGTGAAGTAGTCGCTCTCCCAAGCGTTACGGCCACCCAGCCCCGTGGCTTCCACGTTTACTTCCTTAACACGCGCATTGACGGGGGCGGGTACCCGCCCCCTCGGGTTTTTGGAGATAGCAGAAAAACGGCGGCGTGTAGTGCCGCCGTACTTGGCATACCTTTTTCCTCATCATTTTTTAAACTTCTGTGAAAATTTTAAGGTTAGGTTATCTCAGGTCAGGTCACCAGTACAGGTCAAGTGACCCGACCTCAAAAAAAGTTTAAGATAGCACAAGTTGGAGCAGGGTGAACTTATCCGATTGAAACTCATATCACATAATGGCCCCACCGAGTTCTCTAAGATATGTTCCGGTATTTTTGATATCGATGACCTAAGGCCAGGTACGAGGCATGACCTCTCCATTGGAAATACATGGGAAAATGGTTTTTACGGAATAACTCAGTAACGGATGGTGATAGATCATTTATTTTAGCTGCATTAGACTCGCCTGGGCTTTGCGGTTCTAATGATATGCATTTTATATAATTTGACCCTGACCTGACCTCAGGTCAGGTAAAATCCTTGATTCGACCTAGCAAGGTCAAATTATATATCATTCGATTCGGCTTGCTAAGAGGATTCATACGGTTCAAGTCGTTTTGCTCTATCTTTACTTGTTCAGATGTAATGGCCGAAAAAATGAATTTACATGTTATCCCTATGACGGGCATGTTTTGACCTCTCGTGACCTTAAATGTGACCTGACAAAAAAATGGTTCAAATGTTTTCGATAGAGAAGTGGATGGGCAGCCCAACACCGTTTACCGTTTTTCGCTACCTACCGTGGTTCTCGAGATCTTGGGGGCGGGTACCCGCCCCCGTCAAAGCGTAGGTGGCTCAGACCCCCGTCAATGCGCGTGTTAAATGTAACCTGACAAAAATGGTTCAAATG
The DNA here is from genome assembly GCA_034440635.1 of Lepas anatifera. Classification (NCBI taxonomy): domain Eukaryota; kingdom Metazoa; phylum Arthropoda; class Thecostraca; family Lepadidae; genus Lepas; species Lepas anatifera. The sequence continues at coordinate 6,915,595 of JAOTON010001541.1, read as the reverse complement.
TTTTCGATGGAGAAGTGGATGGGCAGCCCAACGCCGTTTACCGTTTTTCGCTACCTACCGTGGTTCTCGAGATCTTAGGGAGGGCGGGTACCCCCGTCAATGCGAAGTGGCTCAGACCCCCGTCAATGCGCGTGTTAAAGCGACGTGCAAGTTGCCCAAAACAATTGAAGCGATAAAGAACTCTGCCTTGATTTTCATATGTGTTGTAATGATCATCTCTAGTGTTGAGGTCATACCAGTGAGTTCAGAAGTGAAACAAGAATGAAAAGAGAGACCAGCCGACAAAGAACGAGAATAATTCATCATCGCCGTCATCGTCACGCCTTGTTTGTTTGTTGTTTTCCATGTTTTATACACCGGATCCCTTCATCAAGTCCCACTACCTCACTCCATGGGTTAAGCGCGGCGCCTGTGGCGACGCTCCCAGTGGATAATCCTTGTCCTTCCCCATCAACCATCCTATCCTTTTCCTTATCCTACAGTGTGTTTTTGCTTAAGTTTGTCATTTATGTCCCTCATCTTCATTACGAACGGCGTCAGAATAGCCACATGAATAGTGGAGATGATGTATATGTCAAATGAATGAATAAATAAATAATTAAAAAATCCGAGGCCCAGCACTGCGTTTGAGGGGTCAATTTCTTACCCCATTATTTTCCCAACATCCCTGATTTTTTTACCCTAGCCCACACTAGGTCAGGTCACCAGGCGAGTGCAAACAAGGTCACTTCACTTCAAATTTTGAGCTCTACCATAGCTATATTTATAGGCTGATCGATTTGAAACTTTCTGCACCCAATGACTTTTCCAAGCTCTACAAAATGTATATCAGGGATTTTTCGACTTGGCTACTTAAGGGCAGGTCACGAGGTGACCTTTTCCATAGACAGACAAAAGAAGAAACGTATCTTTAAGCGACCGCAGTGGAGTGTGCAGACTAAACACCGGATGTGGTGCTCGAAAAAGATGTGAGTTTTGTTAAAAAAAACAAATTATATTCCTGATTTAGCCCGATCCTACCACTTGCCCCGAAAAACTTGGCACTGCGCCAACTCGAATCCGCAGGTAGGCGAGCCTGTTGCCGGGTGGCGGGTGCCAAAATCTGGTCCCTGTATCGATTAGAAACGTCTAAACGGCGCTCGACAGTGTGTGCCTGTTCATGTGAGGTTTGGGAGGCGACAGAGCTGTGTCCAAGAGAGCTGGGGGTCGATGGCAGTGTGCCCGTTACCTCTCAGACGTGATATTTCTGCTGTAGAGATGGGAGTCCCGTCATCTGCTGAAGAGAAGGCAGCGCTGAACTCCTCCTCAGCTGAACCGGACCACAGAGCGCAGGACCCGGAACGGTCAGCCGGCGACCCGCACTCAGGTCAGCTGCCTCCAAAGCTTGGCAACCGCTCGCATAACGGAAGAGTAGGACTAATATGATACTTATGATCTATTGTCACATAACGTTTTTGCTTATCCCCATGCATGTTAACAATAATGTTTGTTTGCCCGGAAGCCTACCCAAGTAGTTTTGGAGATTTAACTGATTTGTGTTGTGCTAATTTTCATCGTAGGTACGACCTATTTCGTTGTTGTTCACATGGGCTGTGGTATAATTATTTTTCCAATTGCGTTACGTTGCCGTCTTTGGAACGTAACGAATTCTCGTTAATTATGTTGCGCAAAGGCATGCTTCAAAGTTTTGTATAAACAAGCAGCTATTTGTGCACTTGCTTTTGTGATTTGATATAAATTGATTCTGCTAAAAAAAAGTCAGTAAGCGGTTCTGGTAAATCTAGAATGGGCAATGCAAAAGTGTTAAGTTGTCCACCGGCAGGAATGTTGTATTTTAAAGAATCATATAGCTCAATGGAAGCTTATTATTGTATGCTATGAATCTCCAATAAAAAATGTGTCCATTTCTGCTGCCGCTATATTATATATATATATATATATATATATATATATATATATATATATATATATATATATATATATATATATATATATATATTGCCAGCTTCCTTGACCTAATCTGAGCTGAAAGCCTGCGGTAAATTACTTACAGAAACACCTGCCATAACAGCTATAGGTAAAACCAACTAACAGGTAGCAAGTTTGTGAGTTAAAGTAGTGCTACGCACTATATTCTGACCTTATGCGAATAAACTTCAGGAACCTATTCCCTGTATTAGTGCAGGTTACCTTCACCGTAGGACGCAAAATTTGGCAAATTTACACGCAGTTTACTGTTTCTATTTTTTCAGGATGTGTCAACCTAAGGACCATCACGAGGGGCAGAAATCTCGTCAGCTACTGGTGAGATAAGGCCGCAGTACCAGGCCATTTCAATTAATGATTATATCATCTCTCAGACAGCACTATGGAAGTGCACTTGTCCTGCCCTATGAACGTGTGGATCAGTCTAACTCCCAACATTTACTCATCTGCCTGAACAGACCAAGAGAGCACATCAATTATAGTCAGTCACAATTTTAACCCTTCACCACCTGGGGTGTCCGATCCGACCCCCTCCCCTCGGAGCTCTTCCCGAATGATTCCCAGCCTAATTGAACTTGAGGTGCGTCGCTTTTTATGTCTTTCTGGTGTTCAGTTGAACAAAATATAACTGAATATTGATATCAGGGCAGGTCACCAAGTTATGACGTCATTTCTAACTCATGTAAGGCGATTAAATCCCTCTAAATAGAGGTTAACGAGGGTCTAAATCGGCTCCTAGAGAAGCTACATCAAGTTTTTTTAAAGACGGTTCGAAAGCTCTTGGAAAAAAACAATGGACAAAATACAGAAAAATTAGGTAAAATCAATAGCAAGGGCACCACTGGCCCAGGGGGCGGATCCAGGGGGGCCGCCCCCCCTCGCTGGTAAGGCGCCCCCTCGGCACTAAGGCACCCTCGGGGGCCGCCTCCATTTGCTCCACATTTGTGTGCCTAACGGAAATACTGGCGCCCCGTGGTAATTCTGCTGCATGCAAATACCACATTTTGACAACCCACCCTGTATCACTGGCGCCCCCATATTGCATCATTGGTGCCCTTGGTTCACTCCATCGACGTCCCCAAGCCTCTTTCACCTCTTGACATCCCGGTATATACTATATACTACCAGCGCCCCACTCTCCACTACAAGCGTCCCCATCTTCTAAAAATCCGCTCTATATCACTGGCGCCTCCATGGTGCAGCATTGATGTCTTCTGTGCACTCCACCGGCGCCCCCACGCTTCACCGTGGGCGCCTTTGCTTTTAGAGCCGCTCTTTACCATTGGCGCCCCCGTGGTACATCATTGGTGCCTTTTTGCTCAAATGGCGCCCCCATGCCTCACTGAGGGGGTCTTCACCCTTTACCAGCCCGTTTTATACCAGTGGAGCCCGCACTCTGTCTCCCCGCTATGTACCTCTGGATCCCCACTCCCCACTACGGGCGCCTCCACCTTCTAACAATCCGCTGTATACCACTGGCGCCTCCATGGTGCAGCATTGATGTCTCGTTTTTGTTCCAACGGCGCCCCCACGCGTCACTGTGGGCGCCCCATCTTTGGAACCCCGCATGTACCACCAGTGCCCCCATTGGCATCATTGGTGCCTTCATTTCACTTCACTGGCGCCCCCAAGCCTTTTCCACATTTTGACATCCCGCTATATACTACCGGCGCCCCACTCTTCACTACGGGCGCCCCCATCTTCTAAAAATCCGCTCTATATCACTGGCGCCTCCATGGTGAAGCATTGATGTCTCGTTTTTGCTCCAACGGCGCCCCCACGCGTCACTGTGGGCGCCCCACCTTTTGGAACCCGCATGTACCACCGGCACCCCCATTGGGTATCATTTGCGTCTTCTGTGTACTTCACCGGCGCCCCACGCTTCACCGTGGGCGCCTCTGCTTTTTAGAGCCGATCTTCACCATTGGTGCCCCCGTGGTACATTATTGGTGCCTTTTTGCTCAAATGGCGCCCCCATACCTCACTGAGGGGTTTTCACATTTTATCAGCCCGTTTTATACCATTGAGCCCCCACTCTCTCGCCCCGCTATGTACTACAGGATCCCCACTCCCCACTACGGGCGCCCCCACCTTCTAAAAAATGCTTTATACCACTGGCGCCCTCCTCCTGGTGCATCATTGGTGCCTTCGCTTCACTCCACCGGCGCCCCCAAGCCTTATCGTGGGCTCTCCCACTTCTTGGCATCCCGCTATAAACTATAAAACTATTGGCGCCCCAATGCTCACTACGGGCGCCCCTACCTTCGGAAAATCCGCTCTATACCACTGGCGCCTCCATGGTGCAGCATTGATGTCTCGTTTGTACTTCAACGGCGCCCCCACGCGTTACTGTGGGCGCCCCATGTGCTGAAACCCCGCATGTACCACCGGCATCCCCATTGGGCATCATTGGTGTCTTCTGTGCTTTCCACCGGCGCCCCCACGCTTCACTGTGGGCGCCCCCTGCTTTTTGGACCCGCTCCTTACCTCTGGCTCCCCCATGGTGCATAATTGGTGCGTTTCTTTTCAATCTCAAACGGCGCCCCCATGCCCCATTGAGGGGGGGTCTTCACCTTTCAACAGCACCTCCTATACCACTCGAGCCCCACCCTTGTGATGCATTATTGTTGTCTGCTTTTAGCGTTATGGGCGCCCTCCCCCAGACCATCTTTTGACACATCGGTCTGTATCACTGGCGCCCCCATAATGAATCATTGGTGCCTGTGCTATGCTCCACCGGCGCCTTCATCTCCCGCAGTGGGCTCATCGGGAGCGCCCCCAAATTTCGACAAACCGCTCGGTCTGGCGGCCCCCATGGTACACATTGGTGTTTTTCTTTCGCTCTATTGCTGCCCCCACACTTCACTATAGGCGCCCACACATTTCTGCTGATTAGTTGATGCATCATTGGTATCTTAATTTTGCTCTACCAGCGCCCAGCACCCCCCCCTCCTACCCCCGCCACGCGGCACTATGGGCGCCCCATTTTTTGACAGCATGCCCTGTGCCTCAACCGCCTCCATGGTGCATGATGGGTGCCTATCGTTAGCTCCATGAACGCACCAACACATCCCTGCCAGAGACCCCATGCAGCTTCTCTTTACTTTGCATTTCTTGCATCCCAAATGTGGCCCGTTGTCTTACGAGCGCCTCCCCTTGACAGCTCCCACAAATTTCACTGAATGCAAGTACCCCCAAGCTGTATCACCGGAAGCTCCAAACTTCAGCTTCGGTTTCTCCTTGATAACCAAATTGCGCCGTCAGCGCTCTTCCCATGCACCGTCTTCTCCTCCCTGTTCCCCAACCAGTGCCCTATTCGTGCCCTTCTACCCTGTTGTTACCCTACCAGGGTCCCTATGATGGATTATTTGCTCCCACAGACGCTCCACTGACGGTTCCACACCTATGTACTGCAGGCGCCCCTTGCCTGCAGCACCGGTATCCATAACTCCAGTCTCGGTATCGCCTCGGTGAAGCATCAGCGTCCCCCCGATGCACTATCACCATTACCATCCCTCGCCCCGAAAGCCAAAATAACTAGCTGACTAACTCACCACACTTTCCCCGGCTATAGACCACCGGCGTCCCACAGGGTGTACCACTGTACCACACTGAACTTTTGGCACTCCCATGCTGCATCACCGCTGGACTCATTCATAAACCTAAGCACCCCCTCATATATCATGTCCCCGGGTCACTAATAGGGGTCACACTTCAACGTGAACCTCCCTCATCGATTTTTTGACGCCCTCTTCTTTATGGTTAGGCGCCTGTTCTCCTGTTCTCCACTATTGGTCGCTCCTCTGCAGAACTAGGGCGCCTCACTTCAATGTGGACCCCTCACTCACCTCCGGACGCCCTCTATTTTATGGTAGGGAACCCCATATTTCACGTTTGGCCACACTTTTTCAGCGCTTGGCGGACCTCTGCGACGTGGACCACCGTCATTTACCTGCATGCACCCTTAACTTTGTGACTGGGCTCCCCGTTTCACAATTGACCCGCTTTTCAGCCCTAGGGTGCCCCACTGCAACATGGACTGCCCTCATCCATTTTTAGCCGCTCTCTTCTGTATGATTGTGCGCACCTTCTCCACCGCTGGCCGGTCTTGTGCAGCCTTAGAGCACCCCACTTCACCGTGGACTGCCCTCATTCACCTCTGGCCGCCCTCCGCTTTGTGGTTCAGAACCCCTATAGCATGATTGACCGCCCCTTTTAGCTCTAAAGCGGCCCACCGTAAAATTGATTGCTCTCATCCACTTTTGACTGCCCTCTAGCTTTGATTGCGCGCCCATTTTCCACAATTGTGTTCTTTCTTAGCCTTGGGGCGCCCCACTTTTACGTGTACCGCCTTCAACTTCGGATGTCCTCTACTTTGTGTTCGGGTGTCCCAGTTTCACGATTAACCGCTCTTTTTCAGCCTTAGGACATCCCACTGCAACATGACACTCCCATGGCACATGGACAGCTCTCAGCTTTGAGTGGTAACATATGCACTGAGTTCTTTTAATGTTTGCTTTGGGTATCGATCAGTGTCATTTTGCTCCGTTACCACGCAAGGTCCCCCAGGGCGCATTCATGCCCATCCGATGTGTGGTCTTGTGCCCGTCCGATATGTGATTGTGTTGTCTTTTGCGACAAGAACATGCTACGATGGAATATAGGGGACTGGGAAAAATAATGTTTCTTGTGAAGCAAATTTTGAGCACATATACCAATATCCCTTAAATGTGTTTAAAATACATTCCGGATCTACTGATAACCCAACACGCCGTTGACTTTGATCATTTACTTATTTTGCCGAGGTGTTTTTTTCGCAGTGCCAGTAATGAAAGGCTGTGTCCAGACAGCAATGCGAAATTCCCACGTTATATGTGTAAGAAAAACATTGAGAGCTCGGCAGGAGGCACCTGCGGAATTTCGGTTGCGTCCTCTCCCACAAGTTTGTAAACAGCAAAAAGTTTCGCCTTATGTAGAATATTATAGATTTATCACTATCCGCTTTGCGCAGACAGGGTAAACTGCAACGACTGGTTTCGTAAAATCTCCAAAGGCCGTCTCTGCGCAAAGTCTGCTTCAAAACGTAATCCAGGTAGAAGGTGCCCTGTTTCATTGTTGCTTGTTTAACTAGAGGCACTTTGAGAAATTCTTCCTTTTCTTGGCAACACGTTTTTTTAATCGGCACTCTTTGAAATGGCATCACAAATACGCAAAATTAGTATCACAAAGATCCATGATACTAAAGGCTGAACCCAAATGGTAGTCTGACCGCCCCCGGAGACTCCGCTTCCGATTATCGAAATCCTGGATCGTCCATGTACCCAGCTCTCTCGGTTGTTGATCAGTGATAGATAAGCTCGGTCAGTGTTGGTCAGGTGCGATCTCTAACACCATCACCTTGGATAGGTTGAGTTTGCGGCCGGTTTGATAGAGCTGGAAAATGCCTTGGTGATCGGGGAAGGCGAGTTGATTGGGTGATGAAACTAAAGTAGGGAGGAACAGAAACGTAGCAAAGGGGTGGGGAGGCTAGTGCAGTCGCATGAAAGGCACCCGAAGGGAAAAGATCGCGCGAAGGGCAGCCGGGCTACGCCAATCTATGACCAACAGTAAACCTCGGGGACCAGCATGACTTGCTGTTACAAGCGTGACTCTCTGCGGCAAGCGACGCCCTATATGTGACCGTCAGGGTCGCCTAGGGGCAGAAGAACACTCTTTTATCAGGTGGATCACCTGTTTTCAACAGGGCCCTCCGTGACAAGCATGACCAGCACATCATTCCGTGGTCGGCAGGGCCCAATGCAGTCAGAAGAGCCTTCTGTCTGCCACCGAGAATGCCCTTTGTGGCCAGCGGGGGATGCTGTGACAAGTAGGGCCCTCTACGGTCAGCAGGTCCTTTGGGACCAGGGGTCTCCTCGTTATCAATAGGGCAATCTTAGGTCAACAGGGAGCTCTGTAACTAAGAGATCTTTCGGTCGCAGTAAGACCATGTCTTGCCAGCATGTTTTTTTTGTCGGACAGGGCGATACCCTCGGTAACCATAAGAGCACTCTGTATCGTAAATATATATTTGGAACTGAACGCACAGTCTATAAAAAGGGTACTCCAGGACCAACAGGTCTTTCCGTGACCAGTAAGGCCTGCCATATTCTTGTGGAAGGTCATGAGGTGACCTGAGGTCTAATCGAGAAGTCGCTGGGCCCCCTGCATCCAGGCGGGGAACCATCCATGACGGTATTTGACTGCTGTGAGTGGGACTGGTGGACCCTTAAATCCATTAGGATCTAATTTGCCAGTTAGCGAACCCCTGGAGAAAGCCGGAAAGTGTACAAGTGTACACTGTGAACGACTTCGAGTTCACTTTGGTCAGTCGAGTGTCCTATATCGCTGCCAGAGCACAGTGAAGACAGGACAACGGCCAAAATCTGGTTATAACTAGTTATAGTTCCTGCAAAAATTCAGGTAGACGCCGCTGAAGGGAGACACAAACACATTTCCCGAGTTGATCGCTGATGTGGAGTATCCCTAAACTGGGCCTCTGCTTGCCTTAGGGTCGCCAGGGGCCGTATCATTATGCCAAGAGTACATAAGAATGGGCGCACGCACGTCGATATTTTATTCTGATTTCCATCATGCGCCTGCACTGCGCAGGTGGGGCCAAATCAGCATTGTGATCGTAGTACGCACCTTAGATCGGTATGCTGATATTCTGCGTAGGCTAGGTCGGTACTGGTCCCTTTGCATCCAGGGTACGCTTGTCCTACGTCGAGCGTGGCTACGCACGGAAGGAGGTCAAAGTACCACATTGAAATACGGCAAGTTGCTTGTCTCAGTCAAGTCTTAGGAGGGAATAACATTAGAATATAGCCTTAGAAAGGTTTACAATAACTGGGGTCTTGAAGTAAGCCAAAGTCCATGAACTTAAGTCATAGATCCTTCTTGGCTGGCTAGCTCAGATTGAAGGAAACTGGGATCATTGCTCTGACCTAGTGGTTTATTAGACCCTTATGGCTAGTGAAGGCCCTGTGTGCTAATAATCATCATATAAGCAAAATCAGTAGTCCATGTAACCATCATGGGGCTTTCCAAAGTGTATTGGGATTTGATCTGACATGTCCTGTAGAAACCTAATCCCCAATGACAAACATAGGATCATTGAACGAGACGGGCCTATTCTAAATATTCGTTGGTTTTCTGCAAACTGTTTAAGGGTTCTGAAGATAATTTTGATCACCGATTGGGGAGAAAATAGTCCCCATGCAGTCACCCCGGGTCCCAAAGTGTCTTTACTAACAGTGGGTTCCAGTGCATCAATAAAATAAACGCCAAAGAGATACATCCACTTTTTACCACTGCTGAGATGTATTTTAGATACATTCAAAGCTATGTTTCCCATTTTTTTAAAGAAGATATGAAACTAATTACCTCTTTGACCCCCGCCCCAGTGGGGGCTGTTTGAACACCCCCTCCGATTTTTCGGGCGGCAAGAAAAAAACGGCGACGCGAAGCGCCACCGTACTTGGCACACCTTATTCTTGATTGATTCCGCAAGTTTCCCCAAAATTTTAAGCTTAGGTCATCTCAGGTCAGGTCATCAGTGCAGGTCAAGTAACCTTAACCTTAACCTCAAAACATGTTGAAGGTGGCATAAGTAGGAAATGGGTGAATGTATCAGATTGAAACTTATAATACATAATGGCCCCACCGAGTTCTCCAAAAAGTTCCGGGATTTTTAATATCGATGACTTAAGGTCAAATACGGACAATGACCTCTCCATTGGAAATACAGAGGAAAACAGAAAATAGACTGTATTTGTGTAGATAAAGGTGATAATACCTTCATATTCTCTAAATCGAAGTATCCTAGGCCCCTTTTAGGTTCATGCTGCAATGTTTGACCTGTGACCTCTGAGAAGTCATCCGAAGCTACTTAAGCAGTTTTCAGACTTAGGTCAATAACTTTGCATGAAATGATGATACAGCTTTTATGTTTATACCATTGCGTTTGAATAGCTATTGCCAGTCGATTGATAGTCATATGGACTATGCTAAGTTAAAAAGTGGCCTTGACCTGTCCCGAGGTCAGGTGATTTGTGTTTTGACCTAGTACGCTCATATTATAAATCATTCGATTCGCCGTGACGAGAGAGAGCAAACAGTGCCTACAAAATTATTCTAAGTCAACGCTGTCAGACGCTAGAGTCCAACAGCTTTGCTCAAAATGCCAACTACTTTGACCTGTCATGACCTCAATGTTGACCTGAGCCAAAAAGTGACGGATATGGTGTCTTCATGAATTTGTATGAGCTATCCACCAGGGTTCGCGTTTTTTCGCTATCCTGCATAGGGGCCAAGTTCGAGAGGGGGTGTTCAAACACCCCCACCAGGGCGAAGGTGACCCGGAGGCCCACCGGGGCACGGGTTAGCTGATTCAGTTCGCAAAAAAACTTTAAATGGGCAAAGAACAAAAAATTTGGCGCCCCCAGCCGGCCTAAAAATGGCGCCCCTGGCCATAAAAGTGGCGCCCCCCAGCGCCGCGCCCCCCCCTAGCGAAAAATCCTGGATCCGCCCCTCCACTGGCCACCAAACATTTTGTTTGTTTTCTTTTGTTTGCGTCAGTAACTCCGAAACAAAAAGCACAGCAATAAATTGTATATCATAGTGACAAACATGATCTACGAATTTGAATGATGGACTGCATAACTAAAAGGAGGGTTAATCGATCAAGTTGAAACTCATACCAAATATTGGGCGCACCAGGAGCTACAACATTGTTCCGCGATTTTCGATATTGGTGACCTAAGGTCATGTGCAGACCATGACCTCCCCATTGTAAATACATGGGGAAAATCACGAAATGAGCTTTTCTTAGTAAGTATGGATGAAATCAATTTCAATCATCGGTTACGACTTGCTCTTAGCCCATTTCTGAAGTTGATACCAAAAATTTTGACTTGTGACCTTCGAAAGGTCACCATAGGTCAAATAAACATTTTTTGGTGTTGTGCTCTATAAAATTTGAATAAACAAAGATGGAACTTTTATTTTGCCACCAAAGTATTTCTATAGTCACTGCACGTCAAATGATATGCATCATGACTATACTGGGTCAAGTTGGGTCAGACCGTAGGCCTGGGGCAGGTTAATTTTTTTAAATTTGACCTGGTATATAAATATTATATATCATTCTATTTGTATTGACGAGAGGATTGCAAAGGTGTATCAACTATGGTTACATCTTGTTTGGTTTGGAAGTTATTAGCGAAAAAGGAAACGCCCTTATGCATGGGTGGCTATGGACATTCCCAAGAACATTCCCAATATTTAGTGACTTGTAACTCCCTAGGCTTTGACCTGACCCAAAATCATTGTAATTGTAATGAAAGAGCAACGCAAGAGCTTTCATATGGTGTTAAGAAAATGCTTTTAACTATCATAGTCTCTGAGATATATGAGGTTTTCTTAGTATGCCTCTTATGAGCGATTTTGACCTATTTTGACCTCTGGTGACCTTGATATTGACCTGACGAGAAAAATGACCGAAGTATTTTCGATATTATTTTTGAATAGCTTTCTATTGCCGTTTTGCACTTTTGTCTAGCTCTCTTAGTGTTTTAGATCGTGGTGGTCTTTTTAGCCCCCCCCCCACCAGGGCGAAGGTGGCTCGTACCCGCCGCCGGGGCAAGGGTTAAACCAACAGTATGTCACGGTTGGTTCCCAAGATCATAAAGGGGTTAAGCATTTTATTGGACCGAAGTTTGAATCATATTCTTTGACCCGTGACATCACAGTGCGCCAAAATGAGTCAAATGTAGACTCATTTAGGAAATCCCTTAGGACTGGAAGCCATTAGACCAAGAACGGGCACCAATGTGTTCGTCTCAACCCAAGGATTCAAATTATATGCGGCATGACTTTGTAAGGTTACAGTAAGGTCACATTATGTCCTTGATCTTTGGTCAAGGCCAAAGATCCTGTTCCATTCAAATGTTATTGGCACAAACAATTTCGAAGACCGTGATTTTTGGTGACCTCTGGAGACCTTAGTATTGACCTGACTTCAAGATTAATGACAGCACGCAGATTTCTCGTTTCTAGAGTTTTCGAATGGCATGTATATTTAGAAATTTGATCTAGCTCTTCTAGAAGCCGAGTTACACCCTGGTTTTGTCAGGCTTATTTTAGAATAACAGAATCTCCTTACGTGGGCTTAGAAATGGCGTCATAACTGGCTGACCTGACCTGACGTAATGTTAGCTTTTGGTCAATATAGGTTGTCACATTGATCAACCTAGAGACATGCCAACCGAGGCACTTCTCATGTGAATCGGCTCAGAACAATCTGCGAAAAACCGAGGGGTCTGGTCGGACCCCCGGGCGGTGAAGAGTTAAGGGCTATGGCTGCTGACATGAATCCGTATTCAGAAAACACCCTTTCAGCATAGATAGTAAATTTTGCGGCGGTTTCCGCTGAACGCTTATTTCGAGACTGATACTATCTTCGAAACATCAAATTTCTCCCACGTTATGGAGGAGCGGGCAGGAAGGCCGGTGTAATGGGTGTTCCTGACGGAAGAGCATGCAAGTTTATACATACCCCAAAAATACGATTCCTAAAGGAGAAAACGATGCGTTTGCACTTGAAGCTTTTTACTTTCGCTTCCCCCTCCCCCAACACACACACTGAGAGCATATACACTTGATAAACGAAAATCCTAAACTCCAGCCAAATCCGGCCGAATTCTAAGTTTAATTTTGGATCCGGTTCCGGTTCCGGCCAGATTTAAAAAAAAACGAATCTGGTCCGTCTCTAATCACAAGCATGCTAGGCTTAAATGGCACAAAGTGTATGCACTAGGCTAGGCTTTCACAATGAAATGACTGCATGTAATCTCGATCACGGATATTTAGACAAGTGAATAGGCACTTTGGACGCCAAATGTTGTTAATAAACTGATTGTATTACCTGCGATCGAATTTTAGACCGCACATTCAACTTGCTTAGATCGTTGGCAGGGAAGGTTCCAGGAGTTTGCTAAGGGCGGTCCTCAGGGTCCTTTGGCGGTGGCCCGTTATATGATGAAGGGCGCCTTTCAGACACAAATTTTAACTATTTTGTGGTGCTATTGCAAGCAGTACAAAATAAGACTAAAAATCAAAACTTTTCCGGGAAAGGTAGAATTTGCCAGTGTATCTGTAGTCAAACAAATCCGACTGAAGCAGGGTGCCTCTGGCCAACTACTTTCTAAGCTCGACTTCATGCTCCGACGTACTTTGGAGACTTTTTGGATCAATTTTGGTTCCCAATTTTACCCCATCTGCGTGGAGCGTATGGTAATAACTGGACAATTTCTGCATTATGGCGTAACGTTTTGGGGTTGCCACATTTGCGGGCGGTACGTAAGCAAAGGATGACGTTGGAACTATGCATATCATTAGTTTAGACACAACTTTGCTTAAGTGGCAGTGCCGGATCTAGCTGGTAGGTTTGGGGGTCAAACCAAATTTGAAAGAAACACAAAATCATGCCATGAAGGATTTGGTCAAAATTTAAATAGACGGTAGGTTTGGGGTATAAACCCTGGCCGGAAAGCAACAACAAAAAAACGTCACGGACTGAAAGATGCACGACAAGATGCTTCCTTTTGTTATCCAAAGAGCATTCAGTCAAAAACGATTTTAGATGTCAAGAAAACCAAATTTCAATGATTACACTGAAGTTTACTAGTTCTGTTTTAAGTTGACTGGTACAGTTGAAGCACCAAAACCTTGCTTATAAACTAAAAAAGCCGGGGCAAAAAGGAGGTCTACAGCTTGGGGAAGGGGGAGGTGGGAAAACATAGTGTTGGCCCAAGCCTTTCCGTTTGGTGGGAATGCCTTATTTGCGCCCCCCCTTGGATCCGCCACTGTTTAGCAGTACAAGGAAATAAGCGCCTCGGCAAGATAAGTAAAGTATCTTAGCATTAACATCCGCCCCAGCGGGCCTCCGAGCCACCTTCGCCCTGGTGGGGGGGGGTAATACGATCCCCCTCCTCGAGCACGGCTCCTATGCGGGATAACGAAAAAACACGAACGCTGGCCCATAAAAATTCATGAAGAAACTATATCAGCCACTTTTGGGCTCAGATCAATATTCATGACAGGTCAAAGAAGGTTACGTGTTAGAGTAGATTCTTAGACTCTAGCATCTGATAGAGTTGAGTTAGAATCCTTTTTGGGCTCCAGTTGCTTCCTCTTGTCACGGCGATGTAAAAAATGACCTGACCTCAGGTCAGGTCAAGGTTACTATCTGATCAAGCATAGTCAATATGCGCATCAATCGACTCGCAAAAACAATGAAAACGTAATGGTATCAAAATAAAGGCTTTATCGACATACCTACCCTGCAAAGTTATTGACCCAAGTCTAAAATTATACCTGCTTAAGTAGCCCAGATGACCTCTCAGGGGTCACAAGTAAAAAATTGCAACATGAAGATGAAAAGGAGCCCAGGATACTACGATTTGGACAATATGAAGGTATTCTCAGCTGTGTCTACACAAATACAGCCCAATTCCTGTCTTCCCCATGCATTTCCAATGGAGAGGTCATGATCTGCATCTGACCCTAGGTCATCAATACTAAAAATCCCGGAATGAATTTTGTAGTACTCGGTGAGCCCATTATGTGGTATAAGATTAACTTCAATAGATTCACCTTTTTCACTTATGCCACCTTAAACATTTTTGGAGGTGACGTCACTTGACTTGCACTGGTGACCTGACCTGAGATGACTTTACCTTTAAACTTTTGGGAAAGTTGCAGAATTGATTAAGAATAAGGTGTGCTAAAGACGGGTTTTTCATGCCGCCAAAAAAACCCAAGGGGGTGTTCAAACACCCCCCACCGCGACGAGGGTTAAAACGGCATCCAAACAGAGCTATCAGTAAATTTGTAATATTCTAGACAAATATAAAGGATATTGATAAAGGTGCACAAGCTCTGCTTTATATGAGACATGTATTTGTACCGTTCCGCTATACTGCATCATTCTTGCTGCAGTAGACAACACAGCTACATATTAGGCGGGCATGAATGCTCTCTCAGCCAGCCTGAGTGGTAACTGAGCAAAATATGGCACCGATCGATACCCAAAGCATACACTAACCGAACTCGAGGCAGCTTCCACCATTGAAAGCTGATGGTGGTCCATGTGGCAGTGCGGTGCCCTAGGGCTGAAAAGGAGCGGCCAATGGTGAAGTACCGGCGCCCAGCGGGGCGCGTGAATGAGAGTGGCTCACGTTGAACTGAGGCCCAAGAAGGCTGCAAAAGAGCAGCCTAAGGTGGAGAGGGGCGCGCAATCATGCACTATATGGCGATCAAAGGCGGATGATAGCGATCCCTGTTGCAGTGGGCCGCTCTAGGGCTGACAAAGGAGCGATCGATCATGAAATGGGGGCGCGACAACCGCAAGGTAGAGGGCGGCCGGAGGTGAATAAAGACGGTCCATGCTGCAGTGGGGCATCCTGGAACTGAAAAGGGGCGGGCAATCATGAAAAAGGGGTACCCAACCACAAAGCAGAGGGTCTTCGAATATTGATGAGGGTGGTCCACGCTGAAGTGTGGCACCCAATGGTATTCTAGCAGCAAACTATTTAAAATCAGGGACGGCTCATGTTGGAAAAGGCCAAATTTAAGTGGTTTATTCTTTACGCTTGAGTCCATCACTCACCCCTTCTGTCGCGAATTTCGGGCGCCGAACGCGTTCAAAATTGGCGGAGATGGCCTCTGGGTCCTTAGGGGGCGGGGTCGACCACCCCTTCGCCGCCTTGAATCTGTCTCTGATCTCAGGTAATACAATCAGCTGATACACAAAATAACTGTTCAAAATGCGCAGTATACACGTGCCCAAAAATACGCAACTGGACTCGCTTGAAATTATTGTTCTATGAAAGCTTAGCTTCGCGCATTCAATTTGCGCCACCCAAAACATTAATATGATGCTTGTGATGAGTTTTTTTAGAAAAGCAGTACGCCCATAATGCTATTTTAGACCACTGAATACACACACCTCGTACAAGTCACACGCAGGAACCCAAAAAAGACGTAGTGCAAATGGTCACTAATGATCCGAGCCGACATTCTCTATGAAATTAAAATTAGTGTGTGATGTGACCGGGTTTCTCCCACGAAATCCCGGTCAACAAATACGTAGAGCCCCTGATAAAGAATCCGTATTTTATTTTGAAAAGTTACCCTTTGTTCCCCAAAATGCTAACGAGTCTATGGGTGATGCCCGTCCCCAGGATACTCGGATTCTGCAATAACTTCACCTACTGGGTGCTCATCACGGCGGCGGTGGACATCCTGGCGCGCACAGGCGCTCCGGTGAGTGCACCACCTCCTTCCCAGGGCAAGGCGGAACGTCAGCAACGCCAGCCACGTGCTGTGGAACGCAGCGGCGCAGCTCACTAACGAACTGTTTACTCGCAACCCCTACTGAAGACTGCAGCGGCGTCTGATATTTCCTGTAAACAAACACCAGCTGTTAATGTTTTCATGCAGGAAATTAAACCAAAATACATGGCCTTGACGTATCAAACATGCGCTCTCGGGACCACCGGTGAAAACTGGTATTGTACAGATCCCTTCCAAGAGCAAGGGCTGGTCTGTGGTCTGACGTCACACGCGCGCCCATCCAGGCTGTATCAAGGGTGTATCAATACTCTTCATAATACAGGGTGACCCAAAAAAACGGGCCCCAACATTTATGTAGCCATAACGTCAATATTTTACGTCGGATTTAAATAAAACTTTGAGCATAAATGCGTTTTTGTGTGTTGAGTAAGATACAAAAATATCCAAATAATAGGATCTAAACATTTTGTTCCATAATACATGTTCTAGACATCCTATTTTCTGTATCCGTGCATTCTCAATGATCGACGAAAAGTCATGATTAGTGGTCGGTGTAGTGTCCTGGATATTTCCCAGGGCTGCATTTCTTTAGCACAGGAGTGATTCTGGACTCTTTGGCTACACACAGTCCTTTTTGCAGCCCGAAAATAAAATATTTAAGGGGTTTTCAGGGGATGTAAGGAGGGACTGTTTTACCCCGCGCACCAGATTCCTCGGGCAATGTGGCCCTCAACCCCTGAAGTTCTCTTCAAGCTCGACTATACACTTCCCTGGGCATCCCAAGTGACTTGGATTGGTTTCATTATCTGCATTGAGGTTCTCTTAGGCTGCATGCTTATCGACAAAGTCCTGCCATTTCTATATTTAATTTGCGGAGCGTTTAAACTTTGTAAGTACAATGCACAAAAATGAACAGATTAAGAAAATAGGATGTCTAGAATAGTTGATATAGAATAGAGAGTTGTAGTTCTATTACAATGATATTTTGGTATCTGACTTAACACACAAAAGCGTATTTATGCCCAAAGTTGCATTAGAATCCGACGCAAAGCATTGACGTGATGGCCTTTCGAACGTTGGGGCCCGTTTTTTTGGGCCACCCTGCCAAAAAATTAACCATACTAAAAACAATTCTGTATTTCTACATTTGAAACACAGTTGAGCTCCTTGTGTTTTCTCGCATTTGGGAGCGCGTATCACAAAATTTGGAATATTTTCAGCAGATCCAGTGGTAACAAATACCTTCACGACCATGTGACGTCCCTCAGGCGTAAAGCAATCTATCTTGAATGTACCTTTAAGTAAATGTATCTTGGCTATGCTAAGCAGTATGCTTTCTCAGGGCTCGGCGCGTCACTTTCAGCTGGTGGGTCCTAAATGGCTGCAGCGTGCCTCCGAGTGAGGTGATAGATTCGACATAAGCTGCCAGATTGATGCGCGACTCAATGCTTAACACAGGAATATACTTTGAGCCTGACAAACACTGAGTTTAAGCATAACCATTAACACGCACATTGACGGGAGCCTGAGTCACCTTCACTTTGACAGGGGGCGGGTACTCGCCCCCTCCCCTAAGATCTCTAGAACTACGCTAGGTAGTGAAAAACGGTAAACGGCGCTGGGTAGTCCATCCACTTCTCCATCGAAAATATTTGGACAATTGTTTGTCAGGTCACATTTAAGATCACTATAGGTCAAAACATGCCATCATAGGGATAAAATGTAGATACAGGTTTTCGGTCATTACATCTAAACAAGATAAGAAAGAGCAAAAATATCAGACCATTGGAATCCTCGCAGCAAGCTGAATCGAATTATATATAATATGACCTTGCTAGGTCAATAAAGGGTTTGACCTGACCTGAGGTCAGGTCAAGATCAAATTAGGTAAAATGCTTATCATTAGAACCGCAAAGACAAGGCAAATATAATGGAGTTAAAATAAACGTTCTATCACCGTTCGTTACTAAGTTATTCAGTTAAAACCATTTTCCCATGTATTTCCAATGGAGAGGTCATGGCTCGTACCTGACCTTAGGTCATCGATATAAAAAATACTGGAACATATTTTAGAGAACTTGGTAGGCCCTTTATGTGATATGAGTTTCAACAAAAAATTCGCCCCGTTCCGACTAATGTTATCTTAATTTTTTTTGACATCAGGTCACTTGACTTGTACTGGTGACCTGCTCGAAATTACCGAACCTTAAAATTTTGACAAACGTTGTAAAAATGATGAGAGAAAAGGTGTTCCAAGTACCGCCGCCGTTTTCATGCTATCTCCGAAAAGCCCGAGGGGGCGGGTACCCGCCGTCAATGCGTGTGTTAAATTATTTGTTGAGAAGAATAGCGTTAGGCCAACTAGCCCACCAGAAGCCGACTAACATAAGACAGGGCAGACTGCAGTTTCTCTAGTAACGCTGTGGGTGTGGTGGGCGGGCGATTGCAGTTTCTGCAGTAACGCTGTGGCTGTGGTGGGTGGGCGGTTGCAGTTGCTGCAGTAATGCTGTGGGTGTGGTGGGCGGGCGATTGCATTTGCTGCAGTGACGCTGTGGCTGTGCTGGGCGGGCGATTGCAGTTGCTGCAGTAACGCTGTGGCTGTGCTGGGCGGGCGATTTCAGTTGCTGCAGTGACGCCGTGGGTGTGGTGGGCGGCAGGAGGAGCTGAAGAGGGTGACGGCCGGTGCTGGGCCGTACACAGCGCCCTACGGCAACCTCAGCGAGCCGGGCGGCAACGAGGGCGACGACCACAGCGTCCGCCTGCAGAAGTGCCAGTCCACCTCCACCGGGGTCAGTCACACGCCCAGTTCATTCACTGAAAACAATCGGGAAGGTTTATATTTCTTCTTATCTCGGATATTAAAAAATGCATTTTTATTATTTTTAATTTATACTCGTAACGCATTTTCTGTTGCTGTTTGGTTTCTAT
This sequence comes from Lepas anatifera, assembly GCA_034440635.1. Classification (NCBI taxonomy): domain Eukaryota; kingdom Metazoa; phylum Arthropoda; class Thecostraca; family Lepadidae; genus Lepas; species Lepas anatifera. The sequence goes on along the minus strand of JAOTON010001541.1, from coordinate 6,896,287 downwards.
GTCTTTTGTGGGGAGAGCAAGTGAACAGCGTAAGGGCAGGAAAAAGGTTCTTGAACATCAGGAAAGCAGGTGAAAATGTTTCCAGGAAAGTTAAAACCGGCCATGGACCGCGGAGCCAAAATAAGGTTATCCAAGGACTTCAAAGGGAGGTTACCAGGTGGGTCATACATTTTTCCAGGCGCTGTTAGGTTCAGTATTAGACAGTGGTGGTGGAACGTATTCGTCCAAGGAGAGGACTTTCAATGGGGTACATCTCACAGAAGGAAATGTCCTAGAGAATCGTTTAACGGTAAATTTCACATGTTGACAATGTATATAGGTACCTACTGGCCTGTCCCCTTCTATCCTGGATATAAAATGCACTTAGAATATATACTCGGGCACAGCCCTTTGTCAGAATCAGGTAGTTCAAATCCCAAATTCTTTGTCATAGTGTAGCCAGACCTCGAATTTGAGGTCTGGCCATTTCAATATAAGTGCATAATATAATATTAGTGCATTTTATATCCAGGATTCGAGGAGACAGGCCAGTATATACCTTGTCAGCTTATCATTATGTTCTTCGCCTCAGCACTCCAAAACCTATCCACATTTGAAACCAACAATAAATTTCACATAAATCATCACTGATTTTTCGTCTGGTCGAAGTCACGACTAAACACTCTTACTTCGACTTTGAAAAATGAGTACACATTTACGATCCAGAGATAGATGCTTACTCACCGATTGTTGTTGACAAGGGAATGCCTAGCAAAATTATTCAGCAGTATGCATGTTTCTAACGTTTAGCTTCCTTCGTTTTAAGCCATTTTAGAGGGGCGAAAGACCCCGTGTGCAACCGGAATTTTCTTTTAATGCGCATGTCCACGGAAAAAATAATTCAATTCCTCTAAGGATTTCCATTGCCAGCTAAGGATAAAGCTATAGGTAGGTCAGATGCTGGGTTGCACTCAGGGGCGTAGCCAGGATTTTGCTCAGGGAGGGGCGGCGCCCCGAAAAGGACCCCTACGGCAGCGCCAAAAGGGCCCTGATGGGTAAAAAGGGCCCTGCTTGTTACAGAATAGAGTGCTGTAGAGGGTTTAAAAGGGCCCTGTCTGGTATGAAATTTAAAATTTGGCTACATATAATAGTGCAGGCGAGCCGCGCTTCGGGCGGCCCGCGTCCTCAGGGGGCCCTTCGGGCCCCTCAGGGCGGGGGCGGCTGTCCCTGCCGCCCCCCCTTGGCTACGCCCCTGGTTGTACTATAACATTGTAAAAATGTTTTTTTATCATATTTTGCTCTCCTTCAAGTACCTACTCCTTTTCTTTAAATTTTGGTTGCGGTTGCACTAATCACCATTGCAGGGCGCTCTGCTCATCACAGGTGCGGGGCAGTGGCGGATACAGGGTGAGAGGAGGCTCCAGCCCCTCCCCCCAATTGTCCGAGTGCATATAGTTAATACATAGGCGGAGGCTGATCCGAGCCAATGGCGGGGGAATCCCCCTCCCCAACGGGTAACGCGACCCAGCGGGACACTTACTGCGCTCCTGCATCCTCGTCTGCAAACACTCGGAAATGATGACCTATAAACCCATCATTCTGGCCTCAGTGACGCTCAAGCACCCACGGCGACCTCGGAGCGTGCTACACAGACGGCTCTGTGTAGTTTCGTTTTTGCAACGGGCACTGGATCTGGACGCAAGCAAGCTTAAACAAACACTTTCTCCAGACAGTGAGCAAAGCACACTCCAGTTAACTAACGGTTGACAGATGTTGACAGATGAACAAAAAAACAAGTGCGTTTTCGACATGCAACTCCTCATCACGTGCATGTTTAGGTGTCACCGTAAACAAACGTGTATACTGTGGTTGACGTGGTCTGGCACTGGTATGGAGGCAGATAAGTTAATGCCAAAGAACAAATTTATTATTTCCGGTTCGAGATGCCAGAATCCTTCCATCCGGTGTTTGGTCTGTGATCTGCCTTAGTTGGTGACAGGGGCGGTGACTTTTCGTGATGTATGACGTGGGTGCCGTATGTGACGCTATAAGTTTCAGTGGGACAAATTGATCGTGTTTGTTAGTCCCTTACGAACCGGGGCCCACGGAGGCCATCTCTGTTGCGCTGCTGAAACAATAAGGTGTTGTTGTGGCCTCAGGCACACCCCTCTGACATCACTCAGAGCAGTTTATTGAACTGTTTATCCAGACCCAAGTTGTTGGAAATCAGGGATTATAATTTGAGGTCACGCCCAGCCAATTGTTTTATTGGCCTTATTTCTGCTTCAGGTGTAACTTCAGTGTCGTTCACCCGATGGCTTTCCAGTGAATTTGGGTGAAGTTGATTGTCATAACGACGGGAATGTCCTAATCCCGATAAACTGCGGTCAAATTATGCGTTTTTGTGTCCAAACAGCATGCTGCTGTGTTACCATTGAAACAGCAATTTCACTCGATGGTCTTTTCACGCCTTCGCATAACAGCAATTAACGGAGCGCCAGTTCAGGCAAACGTTTCTGAGCTCCGTACCAGCACGTCTCAGAAAGGAGCCAGATCCGGTCACCTCTCAATTGTGGGCTAACCATTCGGAGGATGAGCGGAGCGCTGCGTTTGTTCAGTGCAGGTGTGACATATGCGTTGCTCTCCATGATTTGAAATGAACCATCTAGATGATGTTTGCAGTTACCCATACGAATCTACTCATTGGGCACTTAATCCTTATATTCTTGTCAGAGGTAGGTTCTACCCACCCCTCATGTTTTGCCCGGATATTTCCAAAAGAGTCTGCGATAGGCCTTTCAAACCTTTTTTACTTTTCCTAATTGGACAGATTCTTCGAACGTTTAGAAGTAATATATGCACCACAGGCGGAGCTATGGCTCGCTATTTGGGGAGAATGCATTCGCAAAGAGAGTATTATCGTGCACGGTGTATTCAGGGGCGCCGCCACGGCACTTTCGCAGAGGGGACGGACCCGGGCTGGTGCTGACTGGGGAGGCGAATTTTGAGCATATTCGGTACCTGACAGCATTAATGAAGATTGACCCAATTTGTTTTGGGGGATGTCCCCCCTGGTTGGCCAACAGGGGGACGCGTCCCCCGTCCCCCCGCTTTTGGCGCCCATGGGTGCATTTCATCGTACAACAAAGCTATGCGTAACAATATCGAGAGCAGTTGTTATGCTTGAATGATAGGCATATACTTAATTAACAGAGGCGGTTCCAGAAACTCAAAATTGGGGCTTTAGAATAAAAATGAATTGTACCCTTCCAGATTTAACAGACTGCTTACAGGACAACCGGGTGGAAAAAATTATAAAGTTATACCCTCACCCGTATATTATATTATGATAAGGTGTCATAGCCGTACTCTGACTCTCGGGTGGTCTGACAGGCCCTGCTGGTGGCAGAGACCCTGCCGGCTGCCTCCATCACGCTGACGGCGCTGGTGTTCCTGCGGCTGCCGGTGAACGTGCGGGTGCTGCTGGTGGTGTCCCTCTGCCTGGCCAGCTACCTCACGCTCGCCTTCTCGGCCTTCGTGTGGCTGGACTTCGCCGGCGTCCTGCTGGCCTCAGTCAGTCGCGGTCTCAGTGACATCACCTTCTTGGCCTACGCGGGACAGTACGAGAGGTCAGAGCAACGCGCGGTCCTGCTTTTCAGATAGAATAGCTTACGATAGGCAGATCTAGCCGTTGGTGTAGGGCGGCATTCTTATCATTTCGCATTGTGCGACATCACCCAAGTGCACCCCCGTGCGGCAGCCGGGGAGAAAAGGGCATATTTTAGGGTGCCCAAAAACCTTACAACGGCTGAGAACCCTAAGTGACCAAAAACCTCAGCACCAACACCCGATCACGATGTGTGGTAAGGCGCACAAGTATGTGAACGCAAGAATAACCCCGTTCACAAGTATCTGACTACTCTGATATGGCTATATTGAATGACGATTTCGCCGTTAATGACGATGACACCCCCCATACAGGTGTCAACTCGCGGGCTGTGACACTCCATGCGGGTTTCAGACACCCCAACACCCCAAAAAGACCCCATGAATTGGTGTCAGTCTAAAGCCTCAACTGGGGTCGTCCGCTTCGCTGAAAAAGGAAGGGTATCACTTAGGTTTCAGGGGGTGTTATTTACAAGCCGTATGTAATTTATTTCTTTACTTCCTTATTAGGCCCACTGCCAACAGGCACACTTCCCCAATTATAGGGAGTATTGGCGTGGGTGTTAAAGGATCCTCTCCAACGGGTCAGATCGGACACGGGAGGCGGTTTCCCGCCGTCGGGATTGAACCCACTTTAATCCATGCTATCCGATCTGAAGACGGGCAACGAAGCCACTAGGTCACCCGGCCCCGTGGCTTCCACGTTTACTTCCTTAACACGCGCATTGACGGGGGGCGGGTACCTGCTACCCTCGGGTTTTCGGAGATAACATAGAAACGGCGGCGCGTAGCGCCGTCGTACTTGGCATACCTTTTTCCTCATCATTTTTACAAATTTTGTAATTTTTTAGGTTAGGTCATCTCAGGTCAGGTCAATAGTACAGGTCAAGTGACCTGATCTCAAAATTGTTTAAGGTAGCATAAGTCGGAACAGTGTAAACTTATCCGATTGAAACTCATATCACATAATGGCCCTACCGAGTTCTCTAAAATATGTTCCGGTATTTTTTATATCGATGACGTAAGATCAGTTACGAGCTATGACCCATAAATACTGGGAAAATGGCTTAACGAATAACTAGTAAGAATAAAGATAGAGCGTTTACTATAACAGCATTAGGTTTGCCTCGTCATTGCAGTTCTAATGATATGCATTTTGCCCACTTTGACCTTGACCTGACCTCAGGTCAGGTCAAATCCTTGATTTGACCTAGAAAGGTCATATTATATCATTTGATTCAGCTTGCTGCGAGGGTTCATATAGTTCAAATCGTTTTGCTCTATATTTACTTGTTCAGATGTAATGGCCGAAAAACTTAATTTACATGTTATCTCTATTACGCCATGTTTTGACCTCTAGTGACCTTGAATGTGACCTGACAAAAAATGATTCAAATATTTTTGATGGAGAAGTGGATTGGATGGGCTATCCAACACCGCTTACCGTTTTTCGTTACCTAGCGCGGTTTTCGAGATCTTAAGGGGGGCGGGTACCCGCCCCCCGTCAAGGTGAAGGTGGCTCAGACCCCCATCAATGTGCGTGTTTAAGTCCACGTTAAAGAAATTGTACTCTAGATTTATGTAAACTTATGACGACCATGGTCTTCATCTTCATCAGAGTGTATCCTCTACTGCATTGCTAAGCAAATGTATGTACACAACATCGATACGTATTACATATTTAAGTGCGAATGTATTCCTAGACATTATTCTTGGATTATTCCACGCAACAAATTTCTCATTGGCTCAAAGCTGACTCCATGGGTGGAGATCCCGGGAGGTTGGTGCCCCCCGCCCCCCACCTTGGGTTTTCGTTCTCTCCTAGGCTTTGTATAGTGTATAGGGCTTGTATTGCCCAGGGCTAAAAAAAGGCTCCGTCCTACCGTCCTCACCGGCGAGCCACAAAACCTTTTTGTTACTTGTCGGGGCGACCAAATCAAGCTCTGCTGGAAGATGAATACTCAGATAGCACCTGTCAGAACGGATTGGTTCAAAAACATTGGCCTTTGCCTTTTGATCTCGTCTGTTGCACCCATCTTTCATTTATTGATTTATTGTACCTCTGTTTTGGGTACCAAAAGCACCATGCTTCAGACCTGGTACATACGTCACCATTCTGCTCTGCCACCTGTGGTACGCTGCCATACCCCGTTTATGGCTACGCTGGTTGTCCGGGAGTCATCGGCGCAGATCTGTAGTCGACAACCAAATCGTACACAAATAACGTAACATTGCTCAACAGAATAAATCGAAAGAGAGCTATAATACGATCAGAACTGCTGTTATTGTTGTTATTTTATTCATTAATATTTATTCTATATCTTCAGGGATGTCAGTCTTACAAAGTATCATATGTTGAAGAAAAATACCGTTTCGTTATTGTCAAATGCTGCGTTTGAGTAGCTTGGTTGGTTGTCGGGTTGTCGGACGGCGGCGTAGACGGGTGAAGTGCTAACTCCTGCCGCCAGGGCAATTCCTTCAGAATTCAAATGTGAAATATTGACGGCTGGAGACGCTGGACATTTATTGAGGACGTTGCTTTTAGATATAGCGGGTGGGCAATGATGCAGCGCATACCGGAGGCTAATTTTTCCGGCTCGCGCCCTTTTAAAGTGGGTGAGAAAATAGTGTCAGTCTGGGCATTGTGGCTGAATGAGCACCTACAAACATTCCTTGACCAGGCATCTCGGGAAAGCAGTGCTTAAGATCTTCCCAGAGAGCCAGTTTGGAACAGGACTACGTTTTGGTTGGACAATACGTGATGAGCCAGTGCTTGTCTGCTCCGTATTATTCAAATTTGTCGAACAGATTTGCAGAGTTTTAACATGCAAGCTGCATGGTATGTCTGTTTTGTAAGTTTGATGTATGACGTATGTTTGATTTATGTGCAATAGAGACCGCTTCACAGCGCTTGTTTTACTTTCCAGGCTGTGCAGTTAACCAGTAAACAATTCTTATCTGGAATATTTGTTCGGACAACCAGCAGTCGATATTTGTATTTGGTCGGCGACCACCGAACTACTTTTTTGAGCCCTGGTATTGCCGGGCCAGCGTTAACCCATCCAGGACCCCCTGGATTCAGAAGAGTTCTCCAGCCTTCGTTGACTCAATCTGAGTAATACTGCACTTTAGCTACCTGATTCAATTGAGAAAAAATAAGCACAGTTTGTAGGTAGGTATGTTAGGTGCATTCATTGTAATTTGCTTAGTTACCTCATGACACAGTTTCGTTGCGTTGAATTGAGAATATTAAGTTATATAACCAAAATGTTGTTGATACGGCGTGGATCCAGAATTAGAGCAGCTCTGAATCAACTCTAGCTCACCGATATTTTTGAATATATAGCATAATCAACCAGGGGCGTAGCCAGGATTTCGCTCAGGGAGGGGCGGTGCCTCGAAAAGGGCCCCCTGCGAAAACGCAAAAACGGCCCTGATGGGTAAAAAGGGCCCTGCTTGTTACAGAATAGAGTGCTGAAGAGGACTTAACCCTTGCCCCGGTGGCGGGTACGAGCCACCTTCGCCCTGGTGGGGAGGGCTAAAAAAGACCCCAACGATCTCAAAAACTAAGAGAGCTAGAAAAAAGCGCAAAACGGCAATCGAAAGCTCTTCAAAAATTATATCGAAAATACTTCACGTCATTTTTTCTTGTCAGGTCAATATCAAGGTCACCAGAGGTCAAAATAGGTCAAAATCGCTAATATGAGGTGTACTAGGAAAACCTCATATATCTCAGAAACTATGATAGCTAGAAACATTTTTTTAGAAACACCATTCGAAAGCTCTTGAGATGCTCTTTTATTACAGTGGTATTCATTTTCGTGCCAGGTCAAAGCCTAGGGAGCTACAGGTCACTGAATATTGGGCATATTCTTGGGAATGTCCATAGCCACCCATGCATAAGGGCGTTTACTTTTTCGCTAATAGCTTCCAAACCAAACAAGATACAGCAATAGTTTATGCACCATTGCAATCCTTTCGTCAATACGAATCGAATGATATATGATATTGCTATGCCAGGTCAAATTTAAAAATTTGACCTGACCCAGGTCAACGGTCTGACCCAACTTGACCTGGTATAGTCTTGATATACTATATCATTTGACTTGCAGTGACTATAAAAACACTTTGGTGACAAAATAAAAGTTATATCTTAGTTTATCTAAAATTTATAGAGTAAAACACCAAAAAATGCTTTTTGACCTAAGGTGACCTTTTAAAGGTCACAAGTCAAAATTTTTGGCATCAACTTTAGAAATGGACTAAAAGCAGGTCGTAACCGATGTTTGAAGTTGATTTCATCTATACTTACTGAGAAAAGCTCATTTCGTGATTTTCTCCGTGTATTTACAATGGGGAGGTCATGCTCTACACATGACCTTAAGTCACCAATATCAAAAATCATGGAAAATATGTTATAGCTCCTGGTGAGCCCAATATGTGGTATGAGTTTGAACTTTATCGATTAACACTTCTTTTAGTTATGCGATCCTAAGCATTTTTGAGGTGAGGTCACTTCACCTGGCCTGGTGACCTGACCTGACATGACCTGGAGCTGAAATTTTCAGGGAAGGTGTAAAAGTGATGAAGGAACAGGAAGACTAAGCTTGGCGGCGCTGCGCGCCGCCGTTTTTTGGTCGCTTCGGAAAAACCCGAGGGGGGGTCTAAAAAGACTCCCCACCCGGGCGAAGGTTAAGAGGGTCCTGTCTGGTATAAAATGTCAAATTTGGCCGCAGAGCATAGTTCGGGCGAGCCGCGCTTCGCGCGGCTTGTGTCCTCGGGGGCCTCTGGGCCCTCAGGGAGGGGCGGCTGTCCCTGCCGCCCTCCCCTTGGCTACGCCCCTTTAATCAACTGAATCACATTCAACGAGATTTCAAGATTATGTATTCAACCAATATATACAAAGTTGAGTATACGAACTGAGACACTTTATCTTTTATCACGTGATTGAGTGAGGGAGCCAGAGTTTGCTCCTATTCAGATTAAGTCAGCTTTGAGTCAGTCACAAGTCTGCTCCTTCGCAGTATACTGAGCCTTTTGACCTGAGCCTGTCAGGGCTGTAATGTTAAGAATCTTGGTTTGCTAACGGTTATAACCGCTACCCAGTTAAGCATAATTTTGTATCAAACCAGTGAACACCAAACCACCCCATATTCCACCAAAATTCCATTGAAAGCAAAACGTGATCAATCCTTTTTCCAACGTTCCCTATGCGGACTACAGGCTGTCCCAGGTCTGGACAGCGCGACACCCACTCACCGGAATCTCGCCTGTACGCTCAAGACAGTTGACGTTACTGAAACCAGACACAGGTGTTGAGCTAACTGCTGATACCTCTGTGAACCGCTTGATCAGACTGTGGAGGAAGGTAGCTGGGTCACTTAGTGAAGGGAGCCATTAGCCGCACAACACCATGTAACCCCTTCCTGGGGTTACAACCTCAACCAAGTGTCCGGGTGCAAACAAGACGGTGTTTTTAGCAATTGCGTGATCATCCAACACCATTTAGAGGTGTATAGGCCCATTTCGATGATGTTGAAAGTGTTAAAACGATCATCATTGCTCATGCTGGGAGTTCATAATTTTTTCTCAGTGTGGGCCGGCTGCTTCATTACTGTGTGGCGCTGCTCGTCAGGGATGTGTTGTCCACCTGGTCGTCAGGGACGGGGGTGGCAACCTTCGTGGGCCCACTCCTCTACTCCGGGCTCACCTCCACCAGCCTCAACCCGCGCCGAGTTCTGCTCGCCATGGCCTCCGTGCCTCTTCTCATGGGTGTCAGGTGAGGCCTGCAAGTGCTGAGCATCTGCCCGCAACGGGCAAGCCCCTTACAGATGTTAACCGAGGCCTAGAACTGCTACCGATATGCCTTGGGCAGTAAGACGACTATATTTGTTCGTCCAATGATGATAATGAATATAACATGCCGACCGTTGCTTGGAGCCTCATAATAAAGGCGTGTGTTGACTAGTCTAGAATGCAATTATGTTCAGGGTCCGAGTATATGCAGAAGTTCGGAGGTTGTAGTCAGGGGCGTTGAAACTATGCTTAAATTGGAGGAGCCGGGCCGGATGGTGGGGAGACGGCGGGGAGGGGGCTAACCAATGTCGGCGAGCAAAAACAATGCTGAGTAGCAAAGGCGACGGCCGGCAGGATTAATACGCGCATTGACGGGAGAGGGGCGGATACCCTCCGCCTCTAGCTTTCCGGAGGTGGCATGAAAATGATACTTCTAAGATATCCGTCTCCTGCACCGGTAGATGACAGGCTTCGGCAACACCTACCTTCGTCTCAGCACTAGTCCCGACAAAAATACGGTATTGAGGCGAACGCAAATTGTACGTTACATTGAGAAGCCGTCTGAATGATGACAGTTGTGGGTCTAAGAGGCATAGTAATTCTTTTATTTTTCTCATATTTCTCATTTGTATTTTTCTTCGCTGGCTCATTTTATTTTTACATTAGTGTCTTCATTTCCAAGTTCCTGTCATCTTAAGTGTTTCCGTTTTGATTTATCGGCCTTGATTTTAAGTACAGATGTGTTTGAAATCAAACAAATCTCCTTATAAAGATATAGATATAGATATACCTAAAGATATAGATATAGATATAGATTCAGTCAATATCACTGCAAGCGAAAGGTCCGAACTTAAAGAGGGCACCATGGACTTTACAACTCATTGTCTTTCCAGTATACGCCATAGGGTTAACACCAGCGCATACCCAGTTTGTCCTGGCACATTCCCGGTCGGTGCTAGAATCGGGTTCCAACACTGGGAGGTGGAGAACAAAATTAACATATTTGTTAAAGGGAGTGTTCCGCATTCATCATGTATTTTGGACTGAAATAACAGATTCGAGGAACGCTTCGAGAAATCACTTCTGGCATATCTTATTTCTCACAGAGCTGCCTGGATGATATTTCCGCGCGATTTTACGTTTAAAATGAAGGCATCGGTTGAACATCTTTTCTGATCGTGAAGGAATCCCTTCCAAATGGTTGCAGTGGTTGCAGCTTTATTATCATAAATTCTGAGCCCCTCCCACTTATGAAAAATGGTATGCTAGAAAGCAAGCTATCGTTTCGGGCTTGATGATGCGTAAGTTTCCACAAAATGTATCTATTGTGACAGTCACGTCTTCCAATTTTTCTAGATTTCGTTGGCTAAAGTTTTTGGAAACCTTTACTTTATACTACGTGAACATCGGCTCTAAACTGTAAAACACTGACTGAAAAATCGCCACAAAAATTTAATGGTGCATCCCATTCGGGTGCTGCATGAGTCACTCTATGTTCTGGCCCAGTTCAAGGTTTGCATTTACAAGCTATGAAACCTTCTTTATCATGACGTCAGAAATTTTAAGAAAAAGACAACATTTGGTTAAAATTGCCTGGCGGGAATATTGGTACTAAAAGAAATTCACTTTAACAATTGTGGCTTCCTAACTTTTAGTTTTATGCTAATTATGAGCAGTACTTTTTGGAACTTCAATAAAGTGGAACACTCCCTTTAAACAGTCCAGTAAATTCAAGGATCGCGTTCCACCTACTCACCCGGGACACAGAACGTGCCTCCGGTGCAGGAGTTCAGCCCATGCTATTTCATGTTATCCCCATTATGCTTACCTTCAGTGAGTTCAGTACTCGCTTTAGATTTAGGTGGGAACTGCTTCAATAGTTTGTTAACGCGTGAGTTTCACCGCCTACGAATGAATCATAGATAAGAGTACGTGGCGAATCTATGAAGTCTCTTTACAGCTCTTACTTTCCATAAAATATGTCCTCATTTATGTCTCTGGGTTTTGAACAGTCTATTTGTGGAATCTGCCCGCACCAAATACCTATCCACAAACAACTGCCCATGGTCAAGGCTGGAGATCTGTTCTCGATCCTGGATCGGTGAATGCTTGCACAGCAATAAAGGCCCTTTACCAAGCATATGTGAGACCAAAAATCCAGGGAGTCCTGACCCTCCCAACCAGGGACGTAGGAACGGGGGGGCAGGGGGGGCAGCTGCCCCTCAACTTTCATGATTCTTAACCATTAACCCTATGGCGTTTACTGAAAAGAAATGACTTGAAAATTCCCGCTGCCCCCCAACTTTGAATATAGTTCCAACGCTCCTGCTCCCAACCCCTAGGATCTCCAACCATGCTCATGGCCCATACCTTCACTTATGACAAAGAAAACAGGTAACGCAAGAAAATAATAAAAAAGGAACACGACAGATGGTTAAATTTCGAATACTTTCCCCACCCAAAAATAGGGGAGGGGGCAGCTGCTCCCGCTGCTCCCATAGGCGCAGGAACTTTTTCCAAGTTGGGGGAAAAGTTATCACCGCTGGTGGGGTCAAATATGATTCAGCCTATCACTTGATTTGTATACAGCAAATGTCTGGAATCGGCTGAAAGTTGGGGGCAGTGCCGCCCCCTGCCCCCCTCCCCCCGCCCGGCTCCTGTATCTATGCTGCCTCCCGGTTCCTACGTCATTGGCCGTAGCACTGCGTTTTGACAGCCGCTTAAAGAGCTGGGCCAGGCGATTGCTTTCAGGTGCAGCCGCGCAAGCTATCGCTGTCGATCACAGCTGTTAGCATCATGTGCTGCGTTATTGGACACAAAGAAATTCCCAGAGGCGCAGGACGCTGCGCAAAAGTTTATATATAGTATATTCCAAGGTTCAGTCACCCGCTAAGTAGCACATTCCTTATTTATAGGGCCAAGATTGCCTCCAAGAATCTCCAGGAATCATTGCGCCTCGAACTAATCAACGTTTAATGCTTGAGATTCGGATATCGCAGCATGAATTTATCGTGCTGAGTGCAGACCGCGCAGGGGCGGGGATAGCTTAATTAGTGCAATTCAAGATATCGCGCGCGCCGAGTCGTTATTTTGGGCGGGTTTCCTCAAATACGACTCGGTCTGCAGCCTTTGGTATCGGTCAGTAGTTCCCAGTAGTTCCCAGTTCAGTAGCTCCGGGTAGTTCCTAGTAGTTCCCAGTTCAGTAGCTCCGGGTAGTTCCTAGTAGTTCCCTGGTCAGTAGCTGCGAGTAGTTCCCAGTAGTTCCCTGGTCAGTAGTTCCCACGTCAGTAGTTCCCAAACAGTCCAGCAGGGCTCAATTTGTGGCCACAGAGCCATTCTGCAGGATTAAGGAAGCTAGCTGAACTTATGTCTTCAATGCTACCCGCAGACAATTTCATCGACTAACCTTGATAGATTCACGGACCCCCGTCGCCATACCTTCCGATACCCGGAGACATGTGTAATGATGAAATCATTGTTACGAAGGCAGTCTTACCTTCCCTGCGTTAGGACGTAACGATTATTAGGGTTTTGCAACAAAAAATCAAAATAATGGATCATTATATATTTTTGGCATTGTATATCTTTGTTTCTTTCACTGCTTTCGAGCTGTCTCCAAAAGGCAGGCACCATTACCGACAGCGCATCTGTGTGACGTCACAACGCATTGAAGACGGCCTTTCGGCCATGGTGCGGGGCTGTGGATTTATAATATAAATCCACAGAGATATTATCTCTTTGGGGGTGGCCGGGCACCCCCGTTGAAACGTTAAGTTGCCGTTTAAAAATTCCTTTTAGTTTTTTTTTTGTTATCATTTGTAGGACTTTTAGTTTTATTTGCTTGATCGAGCCTGTGCGAGTGCCAGAATAAAGATAATGTAATCCTATCTGTTTTACATGATGTTGATTGGCTTTTTTCAAAATTTGAGCACCCCCTATTATTTTTGGAAATCCACGCCCCTGCATGGTGGTTATGAAAATAAGAGCGAGGAACAATCGGAAGCTAGAAAACTATCATCGGTCCGCTGTCTCGGCAATGAAACTCAGAATGGATGAATTTAAGAAAATATAATATGTATCCATACCTTCTGCGATTTCATTTCAACGGGGATTAGCAAAGCTCCCTAGAAAGTGTAAATAGAAGAAGCCAACACACTGAAGCAATTTTTACCGGTTTTTAATGCACATCGAAATTACTTTTGGTGGATTAATACAATCCTCCGGCGGATGAAACTGCGTCATCATGTCGGGAAAGCGGGAAACCACCGGTCTAGATATACTTATTCAGATCTGTATGAAGCATGGAATATATTCCATGTGGGCACCATCCTCAGCAAAAGTAGCTTTGGGTCTTGCTTCAACGGGCGAACATTTTCAACTTTAACCCTAAAATTTTTACCATACAATCTGAAGTTACTATCCCCTATCATATGCCTGAAAAAATACTTAGCACATAATACAGCATATGTATATTATAGGTATAGTGCGGAAGCAGTTCTTAAATAATGATACCTATGAAGGTTCAGCTGTCCTGCTAAGACACGCCGTCACCCTTGTTAAAGCCGTAACCCTTGTGGCACCTTGGTCGCATCCTGGAATTTAGTGTAATTATAAGTGCTTTTAGCCGAAAATTATGGAATCGTTCATGATGTCTGAAAAATTTACAATAAGCTCAATATTTTGATCTTTTAAAATGCACCTCTAGGAAAAAACACTATTCTCTCCCTGTGGATGATGTCATGATCTGGCAACCACTACCATATTCCATAGGCTTCAAGGGCTTCGATTGGCTGATACTCACCGTGACGTCAGCATATGTCGTTACACTAACAGCCTGACAACTGTGCACTGCTGCTTGAGGTACATAGGGTACAGTTCAGGTAGGTTTTTAGCTTTTCTCTGCGGAAATTTTGAGTTTCAAGAAAAATGATACATAGAATACCGGGTTTTCCGGCATGCTTTATAACTTCACTATCTCAGTTAAAATCATGTTATAAACGTGCCACATTCCCTTTAAAGGAAATGTGGCACCTTTATAATCGGATTTGAACTGTGATAGCCATTTGTTAGAGCATGCCAAGAAATAATTTGATCGAAATTTCACTTGCCCCAGAACTTATCGTTTGCGGAGAAAAAAGTAAAAATTTACTGCCTACCAACGCCTTCTTCTACGGTGGTCACGTGGTATGAGCTGAATATCGGGACGTGAGTTAGCACTCCGGTTCCCTGCAGGGCTAATGAGCGGACGCATATTTATTGCTTGGACCTCTTCAACATGCTCAGTGGGGGGTCCCAAACTGCCCCCCACCTGCTTTTTCAAAGTGGCTGGAGAACGACTCACTGCCGGAAAATACTGCTTCGCCAAATTTGAGAAAATTTATGAGTGCGTCGATTGGTGAAGAGATACATAAGGGTACAGTTCAGGTAGGTTTTTAGCTTTTCTCTGCGGAAATTTTGAGTTTCAAGAAAAATGATACATGGAGTATCGGGTTTTCCGGCATGCTTTATAACTTCACTATCTCAGTTAAAATCATGTTATAAACGTGCCACATTCCCTTTAAAGGAAATGTGGCACCTTTATAATTGGATTTGAACTGTGATAGCCATTTGTTAGAGCATGCCGAGAAATAATTTGATCGAAATTTTACTTGCCCCAGAACTTATCGTTTACGAAGAAAAAAGTAAAAATTTAAATCCGTCGAGATTTGAAAATCCGTCAATAATTCTTTTACTTATATGCTTTCAAAATCAGACTTATATTTTGAGACCGTCGCAATCGCCCAGTCGCACCAGTTTGCCTGCACTTTAGGCCATCTGCTGACGTCATAACGTCATATATTCAGGTTATATGTCAAGGCCAACCCACATTAATGTCAAGGCCAATGTCAAAGGTCACACGTCAAGGTCATTGACCTCAGTATTCCGGTCAGATGACATTATTCAGCATGGCGTATATTATGCAATGACTTCATGGTTAAGGCTTCTAAAGGTCAAGTTCAAGGCCAAAGGTTAACCCGCGCCCCACCGGGGGTCCGGCGCCACCTTTCGCCCCACCGGGGGCCATCGATGGCCCCCTCTAACTCCGAAAATATGGGCGTTAGCGCAAATCTGCAAAGTGCAATAGAAAGCTTGCGTGAATTCAGTAAGAAATTACTTCGCATGTTTTAGTGCTCAGGTCAATGGTTTGGCCTCCAGAGGTCAAATTAGGTCAAGATCGGCTATTTTCACTCAAATATGCAATGATTAAGCAAACTGGGCATAACTCTTATGTCATTAGAGCTATTGAGGCCTGGTAAAGTACATTTGATAGCAAATTGCTAGTACTTTTTCCGCTATGTGGAACGTAAAGACCTCCCGCCAGTGGTTTGACCTCCAGAGGTCACCTCGTGACCTAATATGACATGAGGTCACGAAAGATAAAAAAGTGACCTTGCCGTATATCAAATGAAAGCCAGTGACAAGACAAACACGATGGTGTTTGTTTCACCGCTCTAGCTTAATTAGGTCAAAAGTTATTGTCAAAATACTGTTTTTGACCTCTGGTGACCTTGGATGACCTTGGAAAAGTCAAAGGGCAAATATGACCCCTGGGATCCGTGAAAGGTTGTCCAAAAACGCTGTTCTGAGCAGTTTGAGTATTTGCAATCATTTTTGTGGCTTTTATATCATGAAACAGCTTTTCCCCATGCTTTTCCAATGGGAGAGGTCGCCTCGTGACCTGACCTCAGGGCACGAAATCGAAAAATCCCGGATATACACCTTGTAGACCCTGGAGGGGTCATGAAGTGTAGGAAGTTTCAAACCGATCGACTTCGAAATGTAGCTCTTACAGAGCTCTAAAGTTGAAGTGAGGTGACCTTGGTTGACCGCGTCTGGTGACCTGACCTTGGGTGACCCGGGGTAAAAAATTTCAGGGATGATGGGAAAATGATGCAGTGAGAGGTAGAGCCCTCAACCGCGGTGCTGCGCCTCGTCGTTTTTCTGCTATCCCGGAAAAACCTTAGGGGGCCATCGATGGCCCCCCAGTGAGGCGAGGGTTAACACCCGCACTGGAGGGGGTCTGGCACTAACGCGCACTGGAGGGGGCCTGGTAGGCCCCCTAAGATATCGGAAACTAAGAGGGTTAGAAAAACACCACTTGGTAGGTGGGTGGGGGCTATAGTGATCTACATGATGACCAATTTTCATTGACCTAGGTCAATATCTTCAAGGTCAAACGAGGTCGTAAAGGTCAAATATTGGCCATGCTGGGATCGATTGGTAAATACTGTGATTATGCAGGAAAATGGCGGGAAAAAGCTAAAGACGTACAAGGTTCATAGAGAAGAGGTCTCAAAGAGGCTCCCCCACAACTTTTGGGTCAAGGTCATTCAAGGTCATTCACCTTTAAGGTCACCATATGGTATACTACTTATTATTTACACTTTGACTAACACTGTAGCCACTGTTTGGCGGGAAATGAGGATTGACCTTTCCCAATGACCTTTGACCTTGACCTTTGACCTTGACCTTTGTATTGGGGTACCCTACCGATGACGTCATAGCATAATATATGTCAGACGGGGTAACATCATTTGGCCGGATGCACAGTGGTCAGTGACCTTGAAAGTGCAGATCTGACCTTGACCTGTGACCTTTGACCTTGACCTTGACTTTCATGTGAAGTGACCTTGACATATAGTCCCGCTTATATGACGTTATGACGTCACCACTCGGTCTTCAATGCAAGCTAACTGGTCCAACCGCGCGTTTACGGGGATCTCAAAATGCAGGTCTGACTTTGAAAGCCTATAAGTCAAAAAATTTTCGGCCGATTTTCAAAAAGTCTTCACCAATCGACGCGTTATTCAATTCTGTTAAATGTGGCCACGTTTCGTTTTTCGGCTACAAGCGGTTCTCCGGCCACCTCGGAAAAACAGGTGGGGGCCTCCGAGGCCCCGCCCCTCCAGTGCGCGTGTTAAGGTCCAAGGTATTTTTCAAGGTCAAGCCCTCATTTCCCGTCTATGGGCTGCTATAGTGTCCATTGGCGGATCCAGGATTGCCAATCGGAGGGGGCACCTTCCGGGGGGGGCGCCACCCGGACCAGGGGGCGCCACTTATGACCGGCAAAACCTATCAGGTGGGCGCCAAATCCTATCGGTGGGCGCCGACTTTCGTATCCTGGGGGGATGGGAAGCGACATTTCAAGGGGCGCCATAAACCTTTCAGGTGGGAGCCGAGGGTCGAATGGGGGGGGCACGTGCCCCCCTTGCCCCCCTGGATCCGCCTATGATAGTGTCAGTTATATTGTACCTTATTGGGAATATGTCATATTGCTATGTCTTAAGTCATTGACCTTGAATAACCTTGACCTCAAAATTTCGGGGAACATTGTGTGGAACCTTCCCTCTCTATGACCTTAGCCCGTTTTTATGTATTTCCAGATTTTATTTTTGCATAATCCCGGCATTTCCGAATCTCAGATTCAGAAGCCTCAATTATCTCCCGGCATTTATTTGACCCCAGATTACCTACCTATCAGAGGAGACAAATGAAGGTAGGTAGGTAACTTGAACCGTGGAATTGGCTCTAAACTTATGACGTAGAAATATTTAAAGTTGATTTGAAAAGTTTGCGCTCAAATGCAGGCACTTGAAAAATGTTTTCACAGCCTTAAAAATGGACAGGTCACGTGACTAACCTAGCCCTAGGTCACAAATATGAAGGATTTCTAATAACATAATTGTAGCCCCAGCTACCTTTGATAGAGTTTGAGTCTGAAGTCTGAGGGGGGCATAGCGGGGCGACCAAAATAAGCTGATGGGGACCTGCGTATAACATTTACTGGAAACATCGGCAGGGACGCTCACGCTCCTACACCCTCCCCCCTCCCCCCGCCTTCTCAACTCACTAAACCTCTGTCGGCGAGACAACTTCGGGCAGAATTCAACACATCGATATCTGTGGGGCGCTTCGGGCACGTGCATTATTTGTGAGTGCCAAACCAATAGCAATGTTGACAGACGTGCGTTGCCATAGCAACGGTGTGCTGTTTTATACAACACGGCTGCCAATTGAGATTCAAGTAGCTCAGCTAGTCCCGTCATTATAAAACAGCTCTTACCGGTCACTGCGACTGCTTTGAAACTTCTACCTGATGGTAGGCCTCTTTACAACCCTTCCTGTTTCATATTTCCCCAAATTGCCTGAAAACAGCTTCTCTATCAAAGATAGCTGGGGCTACAATTATGTTATTAGAAATCCTTCATATTTGTGACCTATGGCTAGGTTAGACACGCGACCTATCCATTTGTAAGGCCGTGGAAACATTTTTCAAGTGCCTGCATTTGAGCGCAAACTTTTCAAATCAACTTTAAATATTTCTACGGCAGTGATGAACCCGTGGTGGCACAAATCAGAGCAGAAGGGATAGGCCGGGGACGGCATTCATCAACCGAGGCGGTAGTAATGAGCTGAGGGTGGCATGAAACAGGGTGGCAGTGATAAGCCGGGGGTAACAAGTAATGAGCCAGGGGCGGCATCAATCAAGGTGGCAATGCTGAGCCGGGAGCGATAAACATATCGGGGGTGCTCAAATTATGATCGGAGGTGCTAGGGCACCCCCAGCGAAATAGAAAATTACACCCCTGGTTAGTGGACACGGCCGGCACCCCAGTGGTCGGGTGGGAGTCGGCTGTCGTGGTATTATAGAAAATATAACATTTTTAAATAATGAATATTTTAAAATCAAATTAAATTGAGAAAATAGATATAAATGATGATAAATAATAAATCCATATCAATGACCCTGATACACTTACCATCCTGATAGAGCTTTTGACAATGGGAGCCGGGTCTCAATCCGATTCCAGCCGGCCAGCATCCAACAGGTTCTAGCAGTATTCGGCAGCACAAGTATTCTCCTTATTTATTTTATCTTATTTTATTTAGGGCCACTCCCAACAGGCACACTTGCCCAATTACAGGGAGTATTGGCGTGGGTGTTTAAGGATCCTCTCCACCAGGTCATGAACGGAAGGCGGTTTCCCGCCGTGGGGATTGAACCCACGTTAATCCATGCTATCCGATCCGAAGACTGGCAACGAGGCCACTAGGCCACCCCGGCCCCCTGCGGTGCAAAGGGTAAAGGAGAGTAAACTCCAGAAGGTAAGGCTTTCTTTTGAAAATTTAGATGAATGAAAAGTGAAGGAAGCGAAGAGAAACTTCACCGGTGCGCCGGAAATGGAGGCAGCTCAATCCGTCACAGCTCCATCCTCACGCAAGCTAAAATGTTATGAAAACCGCGATCTCCGTATCCTGGTTCTCAACACTATCCTGATTGCCTCTTTCCCATGGAAACCAAGCCATAGACGATTGTTGGGGTTTAACGACGCATCAATTTCTAGGGTTATACAGCGTCGCCGTGATATACTTTTGGCTCAGGTTCTCAATTCAATAGGATCAGTTTAGTTCCTAAGATACACATTGTTGGGGCTCATACAGGGAGGAATAAGTGTAGTAAAATGTTTATATTATGCAACATTTAGTGATAATTTTGATGCTTCTGAGGGTGTCTTTTACAACCGTGATCTAAGCAATTTTCAGGGTTTGGCTTATTCTAAAGGGAACATGGCACCTCGGTGCAATTCTAGACTGTAGCGGTTTTAGGTGCAATCTATGTTGAAAATAATGGATTTGGGCCTCATTTCTGCTGGAAAGGAGCTAATAAGACCAATAGTGGGTTTTATTTAATTTTCCTCCCTGAGCACTAAAAATTCTCCGCATCAGCGTGACGTCAAACCAGCGCAAGAGCTGGTAACGATTTGTGCCAGATTGAACCAGTTTGATTTGCGTCTGAACCTGTACCGACAACGCACGTGCCATCGCAGTGCTGTGTTTGGAGTCATCTGATATCACATGGGTCATGTGGCCTAAA
This sequence comes from Lepas anatifera, assembly GCA_034440635.1. Taxonomy (NCBI): domain Eukaryota; kingdom Metazoa; phylum Arthropoda; class Thecostraca; family Lepadidae; genus Lepas; species Lepas anatifera. The sequence continues at coordinate 6,875,931 of JAOTON010001541.1, read as the reverse complement.
TGTTGGTCATCTCCGCTGTTCAGTAAGCCATGCAAAATGAACAGTGCACTGGGAGCGAGGGCGTTAAATATCCCGTTTTAATCTGTACCAATAATGTTATATGCAATCGTTGGTCGGGTCACTTTTGAAGTCACTCGGGTACGAGGTATTCCTTATAGGAGCACATCTTGCTCGGTGACCTTACTAAGTGATGTGAATCTAAGATCGATTGGTTATGTTTGATCTTAGTGATTCACCTCCAAACAGTTTTTCGAGGTTAGATCTCTTGACCTGGACTGGCGACATGACCTGGTATAACTTAGAATAAAATTTTTACCAGAAGGTGCATTAAATGACGGGTAAAAGGTAAATGGAGTACAGCGGCGCTGCGCGATGTTTTTTTTACTTCCTGTAAAAATTGAGGAGGGTGGTTACCCGCCCCCTCGTGTCGGCGCGTGTTAATTTTCATAAGCTCTGACACTTGCATGATGAAAATTGCGAGAGGACAATGCAATATTATTGCATTCATGGTTAGCATGCTATTTATCCAATTCCGAAAGCAGTCACTTTGTTTGTGGCATTTAACACCCGTCCCGGTGCGCCTCCGAGCCACCTTCGCCTTGGTGGGGGGTGTTCAAACACTCCCCTTCGAACTCGACTCCTATGCAGGATAAGGAAAAAACGCGAATGCTGTTGGATAGCTCATACAAATTAATTACGATACTACATCAATCACCTTTTAGCTCAGGTGAATATTGAGATCATGACAGGTCAAAGAATGCTGTATGTTAGAGTAGAGTTTTTGGACTCAAGCGTCTGACAAAGTTGAGTTAGAATCATCTTTTAGGCCCCATTTTCTTCCTCTCGTCAAGGCAAATTGAATGATGTGTGATAAAGCCATACTAGGTCAAAACACACAAATGTCTTGACCTCAGGTCAGGTCAAGGTCACTATCCAATTTAGCATAGTCCATATGCATATCAATCGACTCGCAATTGCAATCAAAACGTAACGATGTCAAGATTTAAGCTGTATCATCATTTCCTGCAAAGTTGGTCTGAAAACTGCTTAAGTCTGATCTTTCAGAGGTCACAGATTCAAAATTGCACATGAATCTGGAAATGGGCCCAGGATACTATAATTTGGAGAATACGAAGGTCAGTTGTATCTACATAAATACAGTAGAATTCATGTTTTCCCCATGCATTTCCAATGGGGAGGTCATGATCCGTACCTGATCCTAGGTCATGTGACCGATATGATCCATACCTGACCCATATGAAAAATCCCCATATATATCCTTTAGCACTTGGTGCGCCGCCTATTATGTGGTATAAGTTTTAATTCGATATTTTCACCAATTTCTTACTCATGCCACCTTAAACATTTTTTGGAGGTGTGGCTACTTGACCTGCACTGGTCCCTGACCTGAGATGACTCAACCTTAAAATTTTGGGAATGGTTGCGGAATTAATCAAGAATAAGGTGTGCTGAGTATGGCGGCGCTTTGCGCCACCGTTGTTTCGTGCCGCCGGAAAAACCCGAGGGTGTTCAAACGCCCCCACTGCAGTGGGGCGTTTGAACACCCCTTTCCAGTGCACTGTCCCAGGCACTGGGACAGGGGTTAAAGGAAATGTGACACCTTGGTCGAATCCTGGAATGTAGTGAAATTAGGGGTACTTTTAGCCGAAAACATGGAACCATCCATGATTTTTCTGCAAAATGAACAGTACGCTCAATATTTTGATTTTAAAAGCTGCTCCAGGGAAAGAAAGAAATATCTACCTGTGTATGATGTCATGATCTGGCAACCACTACCATATTCATTACGCTTCAAGGGCTTCAATTGGCTGATACTCACCGCCACGTCACCATATATCGTCACACCAACAGCCATGACAACTGTGGCCTGCTGCTAAGGGCATATGAAGGGTACATCGCAGGTAGGTTTTAGTTTTTTTCTACGGAAATCTCGAGTTCCAAGACAAATGATATATTGAGTACCGGGTTTTCAGACTTCCTTTACAACTTGGCTACCTCAGTTAAAATCACGTTATGAAGGTGCTACATTCCCTTTAACATAAGGCGGTACAACTCCAGTGGTTTACAGACTGTCTGATTCCCTATCTTTGGTGCTAGAAAAACTCGGAATTTATAGCAAGAAGGTAGTTTTTTAAACATTTCCCTCGGAAGGTAGTCGATTACAATTTGTTTTAGGTACATGAAGTCAATTTAAACTGTCAAAAGGCCAAGCTAGGTCACAAAAGAAAGGATTAAACAAATAAATAACTACACTTTTAACTTGAATTCAAAATAATGTATGATTCAAGACAGGTGCAATAATACACTTGACTTTTCAATCAGAGGATGCGTCCTTGAGTTATACAGCATCAAAGATGAGTCTACAAGGTGACCTCCCGAAAATGGCTCGGGCAATAACGCAGTCCCAGTTGGTCGAACGGGGCTAAGATTCTCACAGCTGTGTTCACGGCCCAAAATTACCCGGGAGACAAAGGTTGATAATTTTTCTAGACACGGTGGTGTGCCTTGGCAGATGTATTCTGGGATCCCCTAGATGTGCGTGCGTGCGTGTGCTGATTTTTTTTCTGTGCGAACCTGGTGTAATAATTTGTGAGACCAACCACTGAGGTCACATGACACCGAAGGCGAAGGCGAACGTACTAGGCTTGAGCTAGGACAAGGCGCCAGCTCCTGCCTCTGGGTGAACTCGAACCCACGACACTGCCCATACACAGTGGCATAACCCAGACCGTGTGCGGGCTAATCAAATGTGCCACCCAGACCCCGTGAGACTGGTGTACCCGGAAGCATAACGATATCGTGTGCTCGCATTCTCTGGGTGATCCTGGTGTACCCGTCGCCCTAAGTATATTCTGTTCGGCAGTTTCTGGGTGATCCTGGTGCACCCGTCGGCCGGTTCAGAGCCGGCGCGACGGTTGCAGTTGAAGCGGTTGCAGGCGGCCCAGGACCGCGCCCCAGAGACAACTGCTCTCTGGCCCCGGCTCCAGCGGCGGCTGCGAATCATGAGGGTGAGGCGGGCGTGTCTGTACTGTTCCGATGTACACGCCACACCGTGTGAAAGGGTTATTTTACTGGTGGGAATGCTTCCAACATTTTAACGACTGCCTATCGAAATGGGACGAAGCATTGCTGGCGGAGATAAATGGAATAGGACAGGGTAAGAAGGCTTTGCCTTCCGCCCGCCCTGCGTGCGGAAGGCAAGCCCCTCATGACCACTTACTCCAGCATATTTGACTGGTGGCGGGCATCAGGCCTCTACTTTACAGTTGAACAGTTTTCAACGTTTTAAGTAATGACCTCCCAGTTTTTCCATTTATACGCTTAGTGTGAATAGGCGCGGAAAAATTCATCAAAATTGGACCACGGTTTTAGGTCACAGAAATTTGTAAGATAGATATTTTAGGCGAATTTCGCTGAAATCTAATTCGTCAACAGAACGTGACGATAAGCCTTTGGTGTGTTTTCTAAATTGTATTGACACAATAGACCGTTCGTAATACGTGAAGTGGAGGAGGTTCATTAGGTGTACAACAATTGTTTCTGAGGTGGCCGGTGAAGCGTTCACCAGCGCCCGAAACAATTTTCGGTGTGTCACCATTAACCCGCGCCCACCGGGGGTCCGGCGCACTTCGCCCCACCGGGGGCCATCGATGGCCCCCCTCTAACTCGAAAATATGGGCGTTAGCGCAAATCTGCAAAGTGCAATAGAAAGCTCGCGTGAATTCAGTAAGAAATTACTTCACATGTTTTAGTGCTCAGGTCAATGGTTTGACCTCCAGAGGTCAAATTAGGTCAAGATCGGCTATTTTCACTCAAATATGCAATGATTAAGCAAACTGGGCATAACTCTTATGTCATTAGAGCTATTGAGGCCTGGTAAAGTACATTTGATAGCAAATTGCCAGTACTTTTCCGCTATGTGGAACGTAAAGACCTCCCGCCAGTGGTTTGACCGCCAGAGGTCACCTCGTGACCTAATATGACCTGAGGTCACGAAAGGTCAAAAGTGACCTTGCCGTATATCAAATGAAAGCCAGTGACAAGACAAATACGATGGTGTTTATTTCACCGCTCTAGCTTAATTAGGTCAAAAGTTATTGTCAAAATACTGTTTTTGACCTCTGGTGACCTTGGATGACCTTGGAAAACTCAAAGGGCAAATATGACCCCTGGGATCCGTGAAAGGGTGTCCAAAAACGTTGTTCTGAGCAGTCTGAGTATTTGCAATCATTTTTGTGGCTTTTATATCATGAAATAGCTTTTCCCCATGCTTTTCCAATGGGAGAGGTCGCCTCGTGACCTGACCTCAGTGCACGAAATCGAAAAATCCCGGATATACACCTTGTAGACCCTGGAGGGGTCATGAAGTGTAGGAAGTTTCAAATCGATCGACTTTGAAATGTAGCTCTTACAGAGCTCTAAAGGTGAAGTGAAGTGACCTTGGTTGACCTCGTCTGGTGACCTGACCTTGGGTGACCCGGGGTAAAAAATTTCAGGGATGATGGGAAAATGATGCAGTGAGAGGTAGAGCCCTCAACCGCGGTGCTGCGCCCCGTCGTTTTTCTGCTATCCCGGAAAAACCTTAGGGGCCATCGATGGCCCTCGGTGAAGCGAGGTTAAAAATGTCCAACAATCTGACACCGGCCCAAGCTGAACAATGCAACACCTTTTGCGTTAGTAGGATACCAATGTACCCTCATAAATCTCCATAATGGTTGAAAATAACGGGAGTTCAAAATGCAGGTGCCAATTTTGGTGGTTCATTCCCGTATTTGCCTGGAGGAAACACGTCGGCTAATTTTTGTCACCTTGCCCACCTTGGACTGTCACCATTAGAATGGCAAATTGGCAGGTTTTTTACACCTGCCGTTCGCAGACGGAAAACGCTATTTGGCTACATTTGAGAGTACCTATTCATCAGCTCGGTGATTGGTGATAGAATGGTGAAAATCGGTCGCTACAATAATATTTTTTTCTTTTAGGCTTTCAAAGTAAGATGTCTATATTTTGAGACCGTCGCAATCGCGTGGTCCCACCAGTTCGCCTGCACTATATATATATATATATTTATATATATATATATGTTGAGTAGTGATGTAATAAAGTCATATAATCTGGATTATATGCAAAGGTCATCCAGCATGAAGGTCAAGGTCTAATATCACAGGTCAAGGTCATTGACCCCAGTGTCCCGTTCAAATGTCGTTATTCAGTATGACGTATGTTGTATGATGACTGAGTAGTTAAGGCTTTTCAATGTCAGGGTCAAAGTCAAAGGTCTTCTTCAAGGTCAACCTCTCATTTCCCGCCCAAAGGCTGCTATATTGCCAGTTATACTGTACATTATTGGGAATATGTAATATTATTATTACAAATATGTAAAATTGATGCGTTTTAGGTCACTGGCCTTCAATGATCTTGGCCTCAAACTTTTAGAGAGCATTGTGTGGGGCCTGTTCTCTCTGGCCTCAGTCTGTTTTTAGTGTATTCCCGGCTTTTTCCGCATAACCACGTACTATTCGGACATTTCCCAATATGTATCCAGCACGGCCCAGATTCGACCGTCATGACCTCGTTTGAACGTGAAGACTTATTTAATTAGCCTAACTATGGCATAGATAACTATCAGCCCACACACCCTTCAACGGTCGTATTTCTAACCCTCTTGGCTTCTTATATCTCAGATTGGCACTTTAGGGCCTCCTCTGCGCGTTAATGTCAGACCCCACTTCACTGCGTGCTAACACGTGCCACGCCGGGATGCAATTACCCGCCCTTCCCCCTAAGGTTTATTGCAGATGGCTTAAACATGGCGACGCGCAGCGCCGCCATACCTTGGCACACACCTGATGTCTGTGTTTTCGCCTCAGACAACATTTTAGACCCAGGGCATATCGGGTCAGGTCACCTGTGCAGGACAGATAACCTAACCTTGCATTTTTTCTAGGGGTGCAGCAATTACAAATCTGAATTTCCTATTGCATAATACTATCATCAAGTACACAAATGTGTGGCAACTGGATTTTCGATAACGGTGAGGTCAGGTCAGGTCAGCGCTTCAACTTTTTAATGGGGAATTCAAAGGGAAATTTGTATATTTCATTTAAAGGGGAGTCTCACTTTTATATGGATTTTGAACCGAGATAGCGGCTTTGTAGAGCTTGTCAAGGAACCACAGTTGTCAGATTTCATTTCACTCAAATATATATATATATATATATATATATATATATATATATATATATATATATATATGGATTGAATGCCCGCACGCTGAAATTTACAAAAGAAAAGACAATATGTCGGAAGTTTTACACCATGAATGAATCCCTTTTCATCTGGCACCATGCGATAGATAAATGTAAAAAAAATGTTATGACTTTTGCAGCGTTACCGCAAGAACCCAGCTACGCTGGGCCTCCAAAGTGCACGCGATGCTTAGACTAACCGAGGGTAGTAAAAAATAGATTATTACAATCGCTACAATACCTGTTACGTAATTTATGGACTGCTCCCTAAGCTCTTACTCAGAGTTAACACTAGGAAGCTGCAAGTTCAGCGCTTTACGTTATAACTTTTTAACTTATTAATTTTTTTCTTCTTTTTTTTTAGTTCAAACATGGAATATCCTGTTTTTTGTTAACCGTAAAGATGTTTGCTTCAGGGGGCCTGAGCATTCGTTTGTGTTGAGGTTTAGGGCGCTTCAGCAACTAAGCTATGTCGTGCCCACGGCCTGAATATTCTTCTCATTATATTTGATTATTATTAAAGTTACATTCCAAACAAAGAGTAACCACAAAATCGAAATACTGTATATCATGTACAGAAAAGACGAGTAAGTAAGTATGCAAACTGTGAAATACATTTCATGATTTCGTTACCATAATTCATCCCGCTTTTCATTCATTAAGATAGAGTTTCGTTTCAAGTTTGAGCTTGTAAAATAAGCTATTCTCAAAAATCAAGTGCCAAGCTCAAATGATTTTTAGCCAAACCAATCAATTTTAAGCATCTGAAAGCGCTCAAACCAGCAGAATAAAGCGTAAATTGCCCTGGGGTCTGCTATGCCCACACTGAAATAACACCAATTTTGCACCAGAAAGCATCAAATCATAACAAATATTTCAGCACTTTTTATCTGTTAACACGCGCATTGACAGGGGGCGGGTACCCGCCTCCCCACGTTTTTTAGATAACACAAAAAGGCATGGCGCAGCGCCGCCGTACTTGCCATACCTTTTTCTGATCATTTTTACAACTTATTACAAAATTTTAAGGTTAGGTCATCTCAGGTCAGGTCACCAGTACAGGTCAAGTGACGTGACCCTAAAAAAAGTTTAAGACGGCATAAGTCAGAACAGGGTGAACTTATCTGAGTGAAACTCATACCACATAATGGGCCCACCGAGTTCTCTAAAAGATGTTCCGGTATTTTTGATATCAATGACCTAAGGTCAGATACGAGCCATGACCTCTCCATTGGAAATACTTGGAAAATGGTTTTAACTGAATAACTCAGTAATGGATGGTGACAGAGCATTTATTTTAGTGGAATTAGATTCTCCTTGTCTTTGCAGTTCTAATGCTGTTCATTCTACCTCATTTGACCTCAACCTGACCTAAGGTCAGGTCAAATGCCCAATTTGACCTGATTTGAGCTGGCAAAGTTATATTATATATTACTTGATTCGGCTTGCTGCGAGGATTCCAATGGTGTAACTTGTTTTGCTCTATCTTTACTTGTTCACCAAAAACCTACATTTACATGCTATCCCTATGACGGCATGTCTTGACCTCTAGTGACCTTAAATGAGACCTGAAAAAATGATTCAAATATTTTTGATAGAGATGTGGATGGGCTACCCAACGGCGTTTATCGTTTTTCGCTATCTAGCGTGGCTCTCGAGATCTTAGGGGCGGATACCCGCCCCTCCCCCCGTCAAAGCGAAGGTGGCTCAGACACCCATCAATGCGCGTGTTAAGATACCAAAACAAAATGGTGTCAATCGGTAAGGAATAAATGAAATAGATAGAATGAATGCTGACACAACTAATTTTGATTTTAAGTGGCATGACCTATTGTACACCTGAACTGCACGTGCGGTGCTGTGCGGTTACCGTGCGGCCTCTCTGTGTCGGCAGTCGGCGCTGGTGTTCATCCTGCCCCTCACCATCTACTACCTGGAAATGTACTTCATCGGCTCCGGCCTGGTGAGACCCCGCTCTCGCGATTTGTCTGACGTCGGTCTAACTCGGCTGGAGTGCAGGGCAGCTTTTTTAGAACAGTGGAAGCACTGCAACAACACTTTGTCGTCTACGCAATTCATGAACACAGCGATTTTCTACAAAACTCACGACAATTTCCACAAAATGAGCTAGATGCTATTAACGAATATGGGAAGAGATGGGCTATAACCGTTAACGCAACAAAGACTCTTCAAAAAACATTCAGTCACAAAAACAACACAGAAACATTTAATTTAAATTTGGGGGCACGAGATTCCGCACGTGGAAAGTCACAAACATCTAGGCCTTATATTATCTAAAGACTTATGATTCCACCAGCACGTTAATGCTATCTTAAAGAATGTAAACATAGCACTGAGTCCAGTATATGCAGTAGCAGAATTTATGCCGAGGCAGGTTCTACTTGAAATATATAAGATATACATCCGACCCTATTATGATAACTGTGACACAGTTTATGACGGATATCTGACGGCACACGATAGCACAAGACTTGAGAGACAGCAAAACATAATTTTAAGATTAATAACAGGAACGCCAATTAGGACATCCTCTGAGAGTCTGAGGAATGAGCTAGGATTAGAGCAGTTAAAGACAAGACGAGAAATTCACCGACTGACCTTTCACAAACTAGTCCATCACCCACTCCTTTTTCCGGGCTATATTCAAAATCTACTACCCGACACGAGACATGCAAGGACAGAATTATACTTGAGAAATGCAAATTTTTTCCGTCCCTCATCATCGCACATATAGCTTTCGGAACACTTATTGTCCCTCCACCATTAGAAATTGGAATAATTTGCCGCAAAACATTCATTGTCAGGTTTCTTCCAATTTCTTTAAGAAGGAAATAAACAAGTTATTGGGCGCCCCAGCTCCAGCCGGATACCCTTTGTACGGTACAAAAATAAAGAACACACTCCACATCCGACTAAGAAGTGACACTCTTCCACTAAATGCATATCTTTATCAAATTCAAAAATCCTAAACTCCAGGTTGTCCATGCAGATTCCACATAGAAAATCCAAAAACACTTCATTCTCAACTGTCCTCTTTACGACACCCATCGACATTCTCTCCTAAACACACCATTAGCTCATAACATAGACGCCAGACATACAGCGCCAAACACAGCTCTTGAACATACTTGCAACAGGCACAACACTACAAGCTGAGCAGGGCCGAGTCGTGGCCGGAGCCGTTCAGAACTTCTTAGTGTCAGCGCTAAGTACGCGCAGTCGTGTGGTGTCCGCCGGGGGCGGTGGTGGCGGTGCTTCGCCATCCGGCGCGAAGGCGGGGCAACCAGTGGCCGTGGCGGCGGCTAGTTTCTTGTGTTTAGTTGATGTTTTGCTGAAAGTTTTTATATATAAATAATTGCAATGACTGTTGGAGAGGCGCTTAGAGTTAAGCTGTAGGCTTATGCGTCAGTCTGCTATGTTGTTATGTGTTGTTTTGTGCATATGTCATTACATAATAAAATTTATGCTTCTACTTCTACTACTACCGAATTCATAACTGGCAAAACACAGCTTTCATTTCAGTGTTTATCTTTTAATTTCAGTTTTGTTGTTTACTTGTGCGATTACCATGAGACTAAGAGCCTGGTTCACCTAAATAACATAGTGATCAGGTGCTCCTCTGTAAGCTTGTGTTCCACTGTGAGCCTATGTTACACTGTGGTAAGGTCAGTTGTTGCACTGTGATCGGGTGTTCTGATCAAATGTTCCTCTGTGGGCCTGTGTTCCACTGTGATCAAGTGCCGCGAAGTTACAGTGTTCTACTGTTGTCAGGTGTTCCACTGTGATTATGTGTTCCACTGTGATTCTGTGTTCCAATGAGAGCTTGTTTTCCGATGATAGGCCTGCTCAGAACTTATGTTCTACTGGGAGCTCACATAGAGCTTATGTTCCATCGTGAGCCTGCGTCCCACCGCGGACTTGTGTTTCACTGTGAGCCCACTGGGAGCGTGGGTTCCACTGAGTCTCAGTTCCACTTCTTGTGTTGCTCAATTGTTCTTTTGAGTGTTTGTAACCGTTGAGGGCATTGGACTCAACAAGTGTAAAATTTAGGTGATTTATTACACGTAGATGAGCAGCAGGGCACGGCCCCAGAAACAGCTCGAGTCGAGATAATAAAAGAGCACAACCATTACGATACAGTAAGACACAATAAAACCCCACACAAGAGAGAATACAATAAGGCACTGGTGTATTGTACCTTACCTAACCTGATACACATGGTTGAGGAGAGTATGGCACTCCTTAGAGGGTTGGACCTTTAATTTAACGCCGAAAAGAGATTTGAACGGCTGTCCGAAGAAGTATTTTAGAGTATCGATGCAGAATTTAGAGGAAGTGTTTGTGCTGCCGCGGCTGGGTGGATGGTCTGAGCGGTGCCGGCGGCCGGCAGCTGGAGCTCATCTACTTCCCGGACGTGTGGCTGACACCGTCGCAGCAGTACAGCTGGTACATCACCATCCAGTGTTTCGGCGTGATGGTCTCCCGCTCCGGCCACAGACTCTTCCACACCGACCGACTGTGGCTGCCCTGTCTGGCGCAGGTCAGGAACCCCTCGCAGAAGAAAGCGCTCTTGTATTTCCTTTGTACACTCACGAAGCCAAGTGGCCAAGGAAGCCACCTGTGGACTTGGTTGCCGATATTTAGCCATGAATCGAATATAAGCTAAAAGTGCAATAAGATGTAAATGACCGAATGGCACGTTCCAGTAAAATCTAGTAAAAACCAAATCTTGTATATTTGTAGGAACTACGCTTTTCGTTGCACACTCCTTGAGCTAGCACGTCCCAGTCGCGATTAACTGTTCCATCGAGTGTGCCCATGTGAGTGTAACGAATCAGTTACATCCACATTCATAGTCATTTGCTGCTTTTCTCAAATAAGTTTGTGGGTGTGTGTGTGTGTGTGTGGGGGGGGGGGGGGGGGGGGGGGGGGGGGTGGGTTTGCAAGCGAAACATTCACGGGCAGTTGATATGGATATGGTATCGGCAAAGGAATGCAGCTTTACCACATAGGCCTGCCTTTAGGGGCTGTTCACTTACGTCAGTCAAATTTCAGTGTTCGCACCACCTCCTCTCGTTGTCAGAAAATGGCTGACCCCTTCATCAGAAATCGTGAGCAATTGCCAGACCTCCCCTATCGACAGCAACAGTTGTCAACTTAAGTAATCACGCAGAGACGCCACAGAACTACAATGCTCGGGTGATAGGGGCAGCTGGTAGCAATGAACACTGCGCCACTTTGTAAGGCAAGATCTGCTGTGCTACAGCCCCGGTATAAACAGTCGCCGACCCTAGAATAAATGCTGCCTTGGAAATAACGCAAAAGTGCATGAAGAAACCACGATGATCCCCTCATCTTCAAGCGTATGGCTCCTCGTTTTGTTTTGGGAAAAACAGAGCAACCAGCTGCAGCTGTTTCTGGATCAACCCTCGTCCCGGTGGGGGGTGTTTGAACACCCCTCCTCAGGTTTTTCCGGTGGCATGAAAAAAACGGTGGTGCAAAGCGCCGCCGTGCTTGGCACACCTTATCCTTGATCGATTTCGCAACTTTCCTCAAACTCTTAAGGTTAGCTCATCTCAGGTCAGGTCACCAGTGCAGGTCAAGTATACCACATAATGGAACCACCGAGTGCTACAACATATATGTCGGGATTTTTAATATGGATGACCTAGGGTCAAGTACGGGCCATTACCTCTCCATTGGAAATACATGGGAAAACAGAAATTGGGATGTATTTGTGTAGATACAGCTGAGAATACCTTCACATTCTCCAAATCGTAGTATCCTGGGCCCCTTTCCAAGTTCATGGTGCAGTTGTTGTTCTGTGACCTCTGAGAGGTCATCTGGAGCTATTTAAGCAGTTTTCAGACTTAGATAACTTTGCATGAAATGCTAATACAGCTTTTTATTTTTATATCATTACGTTCATATTGCTATTGCGAGTCTATTGATATGCATAATAACTATGCTAGGTCAACAAGTGACCTTGACATGACCTGAGGTCAGGTTATTTTTTACCTAGCATGATCATATTATACGAATGCATCATTCGATTTGCCGTGACGAGGGGAAGCGAATGGGGCTTTAAACATTATTCTAACTCAAATCTGTCAGACTCTAAATCCCAAAAACTGTACTCAAAATCCCACTTTCTTTGACCTGTCATGATCTCAATATTGACGTGAGCCCAAAAGTGATTAATTTAGTTTCTTCATGAATTTTTTGTGAGCTATCCAATAGCATTCGCGTTTTTTTCGCTATCCCGCATAGGGGCTGAGTTCGAGGGGCGTGTTCAAACACCCCCCAGCAGGGCGAAGGTGGCTAGGAGGCCCACCGGGTTAACATTGTATGAAAGCAGTCGCCTAGCATAATTTCTAGTACATCCTTCGTATATTTAACTAAAAGTGATAACATAACATAATTATGTATGTACGTTTTGGTTCAAAACATTGAAGTACCAGCTCTTCAACTATCCTGGGCCTGAGCAGTTCTCGTGCAAAAAAGAACAGTTCCACGACAACCGATGATTTGCCACCCTCCCCCTGTCAGAAATCGTCAGAGGAAGCCAGACCCACTCCTCCTTCGTTAGAAAATACTAGACTACATCCTCCCCTTTGGTAGCTGACGTCTTATATGACCAGCGCATTGTGACTTATGTCCTGCAAGGCAATACACAGCCTTATGAATTTAGGAATGCTGGTTGGACGAAACAGTCAGAAAATGCGTATTCGACATGTTTTGAATATGCAGGTAGAAAACTGCCCAAAAGACAGAGATGGCCTACGCTACGTTACGTTACCGAATTACGCTACGTTACGATTCGATTTGGGCCAAAACTACGCTACGGAATTATGCTACGCTATATTTCATCGACTACGGAATTACGGTATTTTAGCTACGGCTACGGTAAAAGTATATTGTACTAGGATGTTGAAATTTTGTTCGCCCATTTAAAACAAATAGAAGCTGTACTATGAAATAAAATAACATTTATTTTCTTCCAAACCGAATATCCTGAACCGAAAGTGCGCCACGTACTCATTCAGATAGATATAGCGCGAGGGCATTCTCCGGTCGCTGGTTTCACACGCTGTGTCATCAGCTGCGTTTTGATAAATAAAGGTCTTTTGAAGTGAAAGATGTGTGATCAATGGTCGGGAATTCGTCACCAGTTGAAAAAAACAAATGTAAAAAATAGAAATGATAGGACTTCTAGTTTGTATAGGCCCAATAATGTGTCTGTGATTTACACTACCCACCAAAAAGTCCCAATCTTTATTGACAGCGATTTGATGCATTTCTCGTCAAATTGTTTGAAGTTGGTAATTTTAAAGAATTCGCTTGGTCGTTAATGTTTCAAATACTTTCGCTTCTATTTCAAATTCCAAATGAAAGCAAAACGTTACCAAGAATCCTGAGTACCGCGATCGAGATCACGAGAAGTGAACTATGTGTCGTAATTATATTATTATTATATATAGACGTAATTTTTTCGTAATACGCTACGATACGCTAAATTTTGGCGTAGTACGCTACGGAATTCGCCCAGCTACGCTACATTCCATTTCCAGAGCTACGGCTACGGAAAAATAATTTCGTAACGTAACATAGGCCATCTTTGCCAAAAGATTAAATTTTCAATGCCGTTTTATGGGGCCCTTGACGCCATTGTGGGACCCTTTTCGATGCCTCCCCCTCCCTCCCCCCTGAGCGAATGGCTGGCTACGTCCTAGCTTGTTGGTGCCCAAGCTGCCGGTCGCTTAGACGATGCTGTGCGTGTACCGGAGTACAAACTTGGCCGGTTGGATGGATCGATAGGGCAAATGTGGAGCTGGAACACATCGCTAGAACAGCTGCTCAGTACTTCTTTGCTGGGTAGCTACAGTGACCGCTACAGTTTTATTGATGTTGCAGCTCTACCACGCAGTCTATTGATTGCAGCAACGTCAACATCACGCCGAGCTAGTCCAACGTGCGTCTTCTCCACCCCCCCCCACACGCACACACGGGCACGCGCAGGAAGACCGGGGTAAAACGGGCCGCTTAGGTTTTTCACGGAATGCAGTGAGCTTATTTGTATGGGCGATGTATGACCTATGTTGTCAGAGCACCCTAAAGCCCCAATATGATGATGAGAGCTCATTTTTAGTTGAAGCAATTTTATATCTACACCCTCAAGCAGTGGCGGATCCAGGAATTCATTTCGGGGGAGGGGTAAGGGGCTTGAGCCTCACCCTCCAGCACCGCGGGCAGACCCTCGCCTATGTCACCTGATCCATTACGCATCTCGCATGAGAGAATGTGTTGAGAAGTCATATGCAGAACAAGTGTCATTAAGAAAGCCAGTTGCGATATGTTTTGTCCGTTTTGCCCCCACTGACGAACACTAGAACTTGGAAAAACAGAGGCTGCACGTTTACATGGGTGGCGGTATCGGCCATCCCATGGGCTACCCAACATGCACGCTGTCAGGGTCGACTTTTTTGGGGAAAAGCTGGAAGATTGGGCTACGGTACGCCGGTGTTCTAATAAGATGGAAGCTGGATTCAGAAGAAAAGAACAGCTATTCGTGCTATAAGCCTAACCTTCCAGTTTGCCCCCAAAGTCAGCTCTGGCAACATGCAGGCTGGCCGGCTGCTGCCGAGCGTGGGAATTTCCAAGTCCTAAGTTAATGTCATTGCGGCCAAACAGGACTAATATGATCATCAATCGGTGTTACATATATATTTTATTTATGCCTAGAAAAGTTATCGTCATGAGGATGGGTGGATCAGTGGAAAGAGCTTCTGCTTCCTCCTAACCACACGGCCCGGACTTGTGTTGGGGACTCCTTGAAAAAGCGCAATGTGATCTTTAATTTCCCTCGCATCAGGAAGAGTTTGCCACGCTGTACGACTTTTGAGAGCCAGCGCATTCCACCATAGTGCGTTCCACAGCATAGCGCATTCCATCGGTTGGAAGCAAAAACGAATTCCCAAAAATTCTCCGGAAATACGGCCCAGGAAATTAGCAAAGGTCCCCCTTATTCTTTTCTTAAGTGTTCCGTTATGTTAGGCTCCACCTCGGCCTTAACACGCGCTCCGCTGGGGGGCGAAATTCGCCCCCTCCTGGTTTTTCCCAGATAGCTCAAAAACGAAGAAACGCAGAACAACGAAACTTACGGTACCTTATCCCTGATCAATTTTACATATCTGACAAATTTTTTAGTTACGATCATGTCAGGTCAATGAGCTATTCAGGGTCAAGTGACCTGACCTCAAAACCTAAAATTACGAGTTTGAAGCAGCGCCCAGGGAACATTAGCAAACCGATCAGTTTGAAACTTTCACAATATGATGAGGTCATTAGGATCTACAAATCTGCTCTCTCGGAATTTCGATGTTGGTGACCTGAGGTGCGGTCAATTTTTTGGTCACCCCACTATAAGTCTATGGTGAAAAATAAAATGGACTCGTTTTCAGGAAATACTGGATAGATAAGGCTGAAAATCCTCGAACTGTCCATTCTTACCACGATATTGACCATTAAATTGAGTTTTTGAGCATCTGACCTCTCAAAGGTCATATCAAGTCACGGGAGCAGAGAGTGTTTTGCCAATAACTTCTCACTGAGTTGAGATAAAGCTCCCATTTTGCTTGCACTGTGCCTATATTGTCACGGGGCGTCAATTTATATGCAACATGACCATACCAGGTCACTCTGTGACCTTGACCTTAGTCGAGGTCAGGTCATTTTGCCTATTTGACCTAGCAAGGTCATATTATACATCATTCGATTCGCCGCGATGAGAGGAATCCAATGATGCATAAATATTTTCTCTAGCTCCCCTGAGGGCAGATCTAGAGAGGGAAACGTACACTGCTCTGTTGTAAGCCTATGGAGCATTCTTTGACCTATGCTGACCTCAATATTGACCTGACATAAAAAATTTTCTTAAAATTCTCTTCGTCTTGTCAAGAGCTTTCTAACGCCGCCCGTAATTTTCCTTTAGCTTTGGTGGGGAACGAGATACGGAGGGGCGAAAAACGCCCCCAAGCGGGGCGCGTCATGCAAGGGACCCCAGCGGGGCGCGTGTTAACCTGGGAGTATGGGCGCCGAAAGCGGGGGGACGGGGGGACGCGTCCCCCCTGTTGGCTAACCAGGGGGACGTCCCCCCAAATTTTTGGGTCAATGGTCATTAATGCTGTCAAGTACCGAATATACTCAAAATTCGCCTCCCCCGGTCAGCACCAGCCCGGGTCCGTCCCCCTGCGAAAATTCCTGAAATTACGTGAAACTCATATCACGTAATGGGCTCATCGAGTTCTCTAAAAACATGTTCCGGTATCTTTTATATCGATGACCTAAGGTCAGGTACGAGCCATGACCTCTCCATTGGAAATACATGGGACACATTGTTTTAACAGGATAACTTAGTAACATGAGGTTATAGAAAGTTTATTTTAGCTGCATTAGATTGGCCTTGTCTCTGCAGTTCTAATGATATGCATTTTATCTAATTTGACCTTGACCTGACCTCAGGTCAGGTCAAATCCTTAATTTAACCTGGCAAGGTCATATTATATATCATTCAATTCGGCTTGCTGCGAGGATTCATATAGTGCAAGTCGTTTTGCTCTATCTTTACTTGTTCAGATGTAATGACCGAAAACCTTCATTTACATGTTATTCAGGCTGGGTCATTCCACCATAAATCGACCAATGCATAAAACCCTTCTATTTTTAATTTCCTCCAAAATTGGTATATGGGGACTCACAAGGGCGTAGAATCCACCCATGGCACCCAAAAAAATTATTTAAAAATTGGTTTGAGAGAAATGGCCTCCGGGCAATTTCTGAAGGTAATTATACAGGCATTGATTAGAATGTCTATAGCTCTAAAAGTTTTCAAGTGATTTCTGAAAATTGTATAGTTTTAGGATGTAAATTTTACGGGCAACATTTTGGCTATCTTCAATTTTGAAATTTAAACAAAAAATGTTTGGTGAACTCATGACCTAGTTTTATAACGGTGACCTTGACCCGTAGTACAGTGAAATTCAAAAATTCTCTTGAAAGCGTTTTGACATAAAGTAGTAGTCTTTCATATCAAATAAAGTAAAAATGGCTTTCGAAATGCATAAACTACTTTTAGCTTCATATATATAACACTAAGTGTCACTGTGGAGCTATGCTATCGTAACTCATGTTCTGATTGACTTGCAACTTTAAAATAAAAACATTTGAAGAATCAAAATCAAGCAGTCAACCTAGAGTCCAAGCATTTTAACACAAGCACAGGAATAGGGGGTTACCCTCCCCTATTTTGAATTCACATCATTGTCCATTTGGGAATGAACTTAGCTGTTGTAAATGTCATGTATGGTTGTTTGGATCATTGTACATGTTTTGAAAATAAATGTGTGCCCATCACAATAAATCACCGAACAATGATGCCATTTCCAGAAGCATTTAACCCTCGCCCCACCGAGGTCCAGCGCCACCTTCACCCCACTGGGAGGGGGGGCATCAATGCCCCTAACTCCAAAAATAATGCCTTTTCCAGCTGGCACAAAGCTGGAAAAGGCCCTGAGACCGAGCTCGGGGGCCCCTGAAACCGAGCCCGGGGGACCCCTGAGACCAAGCTCGAGGGGGCCTCTGAGACCAAGATCGAAAGGCCCGAGAGATTAAGCTCGGGGCCCCTGAGACCGAGCTCAGGGGGCCCCCGAGATCCATGTTTGGTACTCTGGAGCCCTCGATACTGATGATCGGGGCCCCTGAGACCAGGCTCGGAAAGCCCATGAGAACAAGCTCGGGGACCCCCTGAGACCAAGCTCGGGGGCCCCTGAGACCAAGCTTGGGGGCCCCTGAGACCAAGTTCGGAGGTCCCTTGAGACCAAGTTCGGAGGTCCCTTGAGACCAAGCTCCGGGGCCCCTGAGACCAAGCTCGGGCCCCCTGAGACCAAGCTCGGGGGGCCCCTGAGACCAGGCTTGGGGGCCCCTGAGACCAAGTTCGGAGGTCCCTTGAGACCAAGCTCGGGGGCCCCTGAGACCAAGCTCGGGCCCCCTGAGACCGAGCTCGGTCAGCAAACCGAGCATAAGGTCAGCCCAAGGGGGGGATCCGCGGTCCCCATGGACCCCCTTGGCTACGCCACTGTATGTATAACACTAGGTGTAACTGTGGAGCTATGCAATGTAACTCATGTTCTAATTGACTTGCAACTTAAAAATAAAAACATTTGAAGAATCAAAATCAAGCAGTCAACCTAGAGTTGAAGTATTTTAACACAAGCACAGGAATAGGGGTTACCCTCCCCTATTTTGAATTCACACTATGGTCCCTTTGGGAATGAACTTAGCTGTTGCAAATGTCAGGTATGGTTGTTTGGATAATTGTACATCTTTTGAATATAAATGTGGTCCCGTCACATTGAATCACCGAACTATGATGTCATTTCCAGAAGCATTTAACCCGTTCCCCATCGGGGTCCAGCACCACCTTCGCCCCACTGGGGGGGCATCAATGCCCCCTAACTCCGAAAAAAATGGAAGTTAGCGCAAAGCAGCAAAAAACATTAGAAAGCTCATGTGAATTCAGTAAGATTTTACTCACATCTTTAAGCGCTCAGGTCTATGTTTTGACCTCCAGAGGTCAAGTTATGTCACGATAGGCTATTTCCAGTAAAACATGCAATCCTTAAGAAACCTGAGCATAGCTCTCACGCCATTAGAGCTATTGAGATCTAGCAAAACGCATTTGATAGGAAAATGCCAGGACTGTCTCCGCTATGTGGAACACAATGGCCTCCCGCCAGTGGTTTGACCTCCAGAGGATAGGTACCTCGTGACTAAATATGACCTGAGGTCTCGAAAGGTAAGAAGGTGACCGTGCTGTATATCAAATGAAAACTAGTGACGAGACATACACGATGACCTCTGATTCAATGTTGTAGCTTAATTAGGCGAAAAGTTATCGTCAAAATGATGTTTTTGACCTCTGGTGACCTCTGATTATCTCAGATAGGTCAAAGGCCAATATCGCCCCTGGGATCCATGAAAGGGTGTCCAAGAACGCTTGTCTGAGCAAATTGAGCATTTACGATTATTTTGTGACTTTTAGCTCATAAGACAGCTTTTCACATGCTTTTTCTATGGAAGAGGTTACCTGGTGACCTGACCTCAGGTCACCAAGTCGAAAAATCCCTAAGATAAATTTTGTAGACTCCGGAGGGGTAATGAAGTGTCGAAAGTTTGAAATCGATCGGCTGAGAAATTTAGCTATGGTAGAGCTCAAAAGTTAAAGTGAGGTGACCTTGGTTGACATCACCTGGTGACCTGACCTAGGGTGACCCGGGGTAATAAATTTCAGGGATGATGGGAAAATAATGGGTTAAGAGGTAAAACTATCAACCGCAGTGCTTCCACCTCGTTGTTTTTATGTTGTTCCGAAAGCAACCTTTGTGGGACCATCGATTTCATTATTCTAGGTGGGGCGAGGGTTAACACGCGCATTGACGGGGGGCGGGTACCCGCCCCCTCGGGTTTTTCGGAGAAAGTAGAAAAACGGCGGCGCGTAGCGCCGCCGTACTTGGTATACCTTTTCCCTCATCGTTTTTACAACTTCTGTGAAAATTCTAAGGTTAGGTCATCTCAGGTCAGGTCACCAGTACAGGTGAAGTGACCCGACGTCAAAAAAGTTTAAGATAGCATAAGTCGGAGCAGGGTGAACTTATCCGAATGAAACTCATTTACATAATGGCCCCACCGAGTTCTCTAACATATGTTCCGGTATTTTTGATATAGATGACCTAAGGTCAGGTACGAGGCATGACCTCTCCATTGGAAATACATGGGAAAAATGGTTTTTACGGAATAACTCAGTAACGGATGGTGATAGAGCTTTTATTTTAGCTGCATTAGACTCGCCTGGGCTTTGCAGTTCTAATGATATGCATTTTATATAATTTGACCCTGACCTGACCCCAGGTCAGGTCAAATCCTTGATTTGACCTAGCAAGGTCAAATTATATATCATTCGATTCGGCTTGCTAAGAGGATTCATATGGTTCAAGTCGTTTTGCTCTATCTTTACTTGTTCAGATGTAATGCCCGAAAAACTGAATTTTACATGTTATCCCTATGACGGGCATGTTTTGACCTCTCGTGACCTTAAATGTGACCTGACAAAAAAATGGTTCAAATGTTTTCGATGGAGAAGTGGATGGGCAGCCCAACACCGTTTACCGTTTTTCGCTACTTACCACGGTTCTCGAGATCTTAGGGGGCGGGTACCCGCCCCCGTCAATGCGAAGGTGACTCAGACCCCCGTCAATGCGCGTGTTAAGGAAGATTTTTGAATTTTGAGGCTTTGTGTCGCGTTTCCCCGGACATAGCTTGAATTCAAAACATATTATGATTTCAGTTCGGCTTTTATCACCTATGGTAATCTCTTGTGGCATTTTCAAACGTGTTTAAACTTGGCCTTTGGTAATCTCGTAGTGAATTTTGTTCAGCATACTCATTATTTTAGCTCTTTTATAATGAAGAAGTTTTAGGCACTAATAACAAATCATTGGTAACCTTTAGTGGTGCATTGCATTGCATGGAACTGGTTCAGAGCTCAAAAGTACTCCTGAGAAGTGAAAGTAACTAGTTCAGAGTCCACATCATTCAAATGAACTATTCCAAAGCCATTCTGAATCATTTACGCCAATTTAGTGAGTTTCTAATCATCTGTCACTGCTTACAAATTAGTTCAAAGGTTGAAAAAGGTCAAGTCCGTTTTGGAAGAAAAACGCCTTGTACAGTGTCATTCTCATGCAAATTGACTATTCATAAGACATTTTGCATCATTTACGCCAAGTGCCTGCTTAATCATGTGTTATTGCTTACACCCCCTTCAAGGTCAAATAAGGTCAAATTTCGAAAAGGCCAAGTCCATGTAATATCCAAACCAACTAGTTTGGTGTACATATCATTCAAATTGACTATTCATAAACCATTCTGCATCATTTACTCCAAAAGTTTGCTTCTTCAATTGTAATTGCTTATCCCCTTTCAAGGTAAAAAAAGGTCACAGGTCGAAAAAGGTTAAGTCCGTATCGGACGCAAGTCAAATAATTCGGTGTTCATCTCATTTTGAAATACCGAATTGAAACACGCATCTGTAGTCGTGATTCGACACAGGGTTATCACTGAGGTCACGCAGGGTCAAATAAAGGTCATTGAATGTCAAAAAAGGTCACAAAAGGTCTAACCTGATAAACATGAACCTCAAAGGCTGAAAGAAAATATTCTGGGACAGTTCATTGGCAAATGATGCAAAAGAACGATAAGAGTCTGGAGCATTCACGTGAAAACGGGTACAGGCGCCCAAATGACCCCAACATGCTTCCACTCTTGAGGTCATAACTCCGTGACCTTGAAGGGTAGGAACAATTCTTTGTAAGATGTCCGCAATTAATGCGTCAGAGGCTATACAACATTTCAAGACTCTAACTTAAGAAGCTCGTTTTCAATTCTTGAAAACCTGAGGGGGTTGCAACACCTCCCTCCCCTGTCCGTGCAAGGGTTAACACCCCTATGGCGTTGACGGGAAAGAAATTGGCTGAAAAGTCCATCGCGCCCCTCTTAAATTCGGACGTTCCGTCGTCACTGGCATTAACCATACCCTGAGTTACGATGGTACAGCTCCATAGTGACACCTAGTGTCATGTTTCGGAAGTAAGAAGTAGTATATTTAGTGCGAAAGCCATATTTTTTATTACTTTACCTAAAAGAGCATTTACAAAGGTAAAAATGCTTTTACACGAATTTATAAATTTCATTGTACTGCGGGTCAAGGTCACCGTTCAAAAACTAGGTCACGAGGTCATGACATCAATTTTGCAGAAATATAAAAATCGAAGATAGCCAAATTGAAATATGCTAAATGGTGAACAAAAATGTAAAATATCGTAACAATCATTAAAAAATGGCAGAACTATAGGCTTTCAAAAAATGCCTACATGGTGACCCCCGAAAAATGCCGGTGGCTATATCTGCCATACCAAATTTTCAAATAATTTGTTTGGCGCCATGGTTAGATTCTACACCTTTGAAACCCCTTGACACCAATTTCGGAGAGAATCAAAAATAGAAAGGTTTTATTTTACGAAATTTTTGGTCGATTTATGGTGGGATGACCCCCTATGACGGCATGTTTTGACCTCTAGTAACCTTAAATGTGACCTGACAAATAAAATGGTTCAAATATTTTCGATGGAGAAGTGGATGGGCTACCCAACGCCCTTTACCGTTTTTCGCTATCTAGCGTAGTTCTCGAGATCTTAGGGGAGGGGGCGGGTGGGTACCCGCCACCCCCCGTCAAAGCGAAGGTGGCTCAGACCTCCGTCAATGCGCGTGTTAAGCATTGCATATTTTAATGGAAATAGCCTATCGTGACCCAACTTGACCTCTGGAAGTCAAACCATTGACCTGAGCGCTTAAACATGCGAAGTAAAGCCATACGGATTTAACACGAGTTTTCCAATGCACTTGGCACATTTGCGCTAACCTCTATATTTTCGTAATTAGAGGGGAACCATCGATGGCCCACGGTGGGGCGAAGGTGGCGAAGGACCCCCGGTGGGGCGCAGGTTAACATCCCGCCCTGGTGGGCCTCCGAGCCACCTTCGCAATGGTGAGGGGGGGCGGTTTCAAGCACCCCCTCTCGAACTTGGTTTTTATGCGGGATAGCGAAAAACGCGAAAGGTGGTGGATAGCTCATATAGATTAATGAAAAAACTACAAATTTTTCGCTCAGGTCAATATTGACGTCATGACAGGTCAATGAAGGTGGAATGTTACAGAAGAGTTTTTGGACTCTAGCGTCTGACAGAGTTGAGTTAGAACGATTTTTAGGCACCGCTCGCTTCCTCTCGTTACGGCAAATCGAATGAAATATAATATGACTACACTAGGTAAACAAAAAAGACCTGACCTGAGGTCAGGTCAAGGTCACTATCCAACCTAGCAGTCAATATGCATATCCATCGACTTGCAATAACAATCCAAACGTAATGGTATCGCAATAAAAGCTTTATCCTCATTTCCTGCAAAGTTATTGACCCAAGCCTGAAACCTGCTTAAGTAGCCCCAGATGACCTCTCAAAGGTCATAGGTCAAAAATTGCAACATGAACCTGGAAAGGGGCTCAGGATACTACGATTTGGAGAATATGAAGCTATTCGCAGCTGTATCTGCACAAATAAAGCCCAATTCCTGTTTTCGCCATGCATTTCCAATGGAGAGGTCATGATCCGGGCCTAACCTGGATCATCGATAAGAAAAATCCCGGAATATATTTTGTAGCACTCGGTGAGCCATTACGTTCAATCCGATAGATTCATTCCTTTTTACTTATGCCACCTTAAAGATTTTCGAGGTGAGGTCACTTGACCTGCACTGCTGACCTGACCTGAGATGACCCAACCTTAAAATTTTGGGGAAAGTTGCGGAATTTATCAAGGATAAGGTGTTCTAAGTACAGCGGTGGTCCGAACCGCTGTTTTTTGTGGCGCCGGAAAAACCCGAGGGGGTGTTCAAACATTCCCACCGGGGCGAGGGTTAAAACACTAACTCCTCAAAAGAGCACCTAAAATTGGCGTCAGCTTACCTATACTCCGTCATGTCCAAGAGGCAATTCCGCCCCTCTGGGCTCCCCGTCCTCACCCTTAGTAAAATCCTGCGGATTTTGCCAGCCATTCAGCGGATATTGCCAGCCATTCAAACTTCACATCGTTTTCAAGTCCATCAGAACAAGAATCGACTACAATCGTGGGGTAGCCTACCATGTCTCTATTTTTACCACGGTTCTGCCCAACTGGCATACATATTTCTTGTCATATATACTTGTAAATGGTTGATGCAAAACAGAGGCTGATAAACAATTTTACCCCATTTTGGTAGCATAGATCCAGGATTCGACCTATCTGAAAACCCTAACACTGGGATTTGAATCTTTCTGAACTGAATGCTTGCATCACCACGTACGCAGTTAACCGGGCAGAATTGAAACCAGGTCACGCTCAGGTGAAAACTAAGCCTTTGAAACAAAGAAATGTACAAGTTACCAGAACTGTGTCTTTGTGCCTAGGCGAAAATGGCATCAGGAAATTATGTTATCTATGCTGTACTTTAATGTCCTTTTTGAAGATGCAATTGGGCTCCTTTAACCCTCGCCACGGCGGGGGATGTTTAAACACCCCCTGTTGGGTTTTCCGGCGGGGCGAACGGCGGCGCGAAGCGACGCCGTACTCGGCACGCCTTATCCTTGATCAATTCCGCAACTTTCCTCAAAATGTTAAGGTTGGGTCGTATCAGGTGGGGTCACCAGCGCAGGTCAAGTGACTTCACCTTCAAAAATTTTTATGGTGGCGTAAGTAAGAAAAGGGCGAATCTATCGAATTGAAACTTATACAACATAATGAGCCCACCGAGTACCACAAAACATATTCCGATATTTTTAATATCGATGACCTGGGGTCAGGTACGGACTTAGCAATGCATGGAGAAAACCGAAATTGGCCGACAAATTGCTCTATTTCTGTGGATGCCACGTGAAATACCTTCGCATTCTCCAAATCATGGTATCCTAGGCCCCTTTATAGGTTCATGTTGGAAGTTTGCACCTGTGACCTCTGAGAGGTTATCTAGGGCTAATAAGCAGGTTTTCAGACTTGGGTCAATATCTTTGCAGGCAATGATGATAGAGCCTTTATTTTGATACCAATACGTTTGGATTGTTATTTTAAATCGATTTATATGCATATTGACCATGCTAGATTAGATGATGACCTTGACCTGACCTTAATTCAGATCAATATGTTTTGACCTACATCATTCGATTCACCGTAGCGAGAGGAAGCGAATGATGCCTAAGAATGATTCTAACTCAACTGTCAGATGCTAGAGCCCAGAAAGTGTTCTCTAACATACCACATTCTCTGACCTGTCTTGACCTCAATATTGACCTGACCCAAAAAGTGACGGATGTAGTTTTTTCATGAACTTGTATGGGCTATCCACCAGCGTTCGCGTTTTTAGCTATCCTGTATAGGAGCGGAGTTCAAGGGGGGATGTTTGAACCTCCCCCACCAGGGCAAAGGTGGCTCCCAGACCCACCGGGGCAGGTGTTAGCCTACACTAGGACACTGGCCACATGCCGAAACAGTGAGAATCCGTTTGGCCCGGTCTGCCCTCCGCGGAGGCGTCAGCTTACCGCGCTAATGCAGGACTGACGCTTCTCCAACCACCAGGGAAGCATCGTGGTGCTGCTTCTGTTCGAAGCCTGCCTGCGGTTTCTGCCCAGCGTGTGGATCATGTTCACAATTCTTCTTCTGATGGGACTGCTGGAGGGCACCGAGTTCAAATCAACAATGTTCACCATCTACAGCGAGGTGTGAATACAACATTATCGCGTTGGTTTTAGAATAACCGATCGATACTTGAAGCCTACCGGGCATACTAGAATGGAAATGTCAGTTGCTCTTAAACCAGTACCGGAAAATGTATCGCATTTGTTGTTTTTGCGGTGGCTTGTCCTCTGACCGGCGTGCCTCCGTGGGTCCTCTGCCGCGAAATAGGCGTCCTCGACCGGCGTGCTCCGTGGTCGGCAGATTGTCCTCTGACCGGTGTGCCTCCCGGGTAGGCAGATTGTCCTCTGACCGGCGTGCCTCCCTGGTCGGCAGACTGTCCTCTGACCGGCGTACCTCCCGGGTCGGCAGATTGTCCTCTGACCGGCGTGCCTCCCTGGCCGACAGGTTCCAGAGGAGGACAGGGAAGAGTGTCTGGCCATGATGCCCATCGCCTTCTTCATCCCGGCTGTCGTCTCCGGCTTCCTCGCAATTCCTGTGCACACCGCGCTGTGCCGGCTCATGTGAAGGGCATCCCTGCTGGTCGAACGCTCCCTGCTGGCTCCCGCGTTCATCGTCACCGAGCAGCAGACGATCTTGTGACAGCGGACGGTGGAAGGCGATGCCTTCGTGGATGTAAATGCATCTACTGCGGATGTGACGTCCTTCATCGCGGCATCATTCAGAGAGTGGTGCGCAATGTCTATAGTCTCGTTTCTCATTGTATTCAGCTGAGGATGGCCTTCACTGAACCGAGGGTTCGCGTGTGCGCACAGAAACAGCCCCATATATGTCCGTGTGAGGTGTGGGCAGGCTGTTACAAAACAATCCTGCGAGACTTTTTTGTATTTGTCTATATTGGGACTATCGCTGGTGCGAACATGGAACTTGTGCCTTTGTTCAAATGTCCAGTCAGCCCCTCTTGCGAGGCTTGTTTCTGTTGGTGGATGTTTTTGCACCCCAGCTGCTGGTATCTGAGGCCGCCCCTGCCCGTTGATAAGCGCAGGTTAGGGCCGTCCCGGGTGTGCTCGATGCCACCAGCGCATCGTAACCGAAGCGCTCGTGAGAACCTTACAATTATGTGTTTATTATCACTATTTTTCTTGGGACTGGAATAACACTGTTTGCATATAATATACACTATTCGTACTTTTCTATTGGGATTCTAAGAGTGCTTGTCGGGGACAGGTGAGATTACCGGTGTTTCGATGTTGGTAGCGGCAAAGCTAACTAAAAATGGCATCGCCCACCTCTCTCTGGCCTCATATTCACTGGGTCTTCTTGGCACACAAACGGGACCTTCCAACTAATTTAGGTTCACAGGCGGACGAAGTGGCTATGTATTTTAACTCACCTATCCCTGTCAAATCCAAGTCTATGTAGCGCCATACCGGCAGGAAATTCGTGCATCTTGGTCTTTTGAAGACACAAAAATACGCAGCGTTCCAGTTCCACTGAACAGTTCTCACACACGGACAAGGTCTATAGCTTTTAGCAGAAGCTAGCCGCCTCCGCAGCTCGTGAAAACGCACTGATCCTTAAACGGCGTGTATTTCAGCTAGCGGGTATTGTGAGACTAGAACAGCAGATTCCTCTCAGAGGGCACCGCTGGATGCAACGTCCTCCTGGATCGGCGGCGCGGGGGCGTCCCGCAGCCCCAGCGCAGCCAGAGGCCGCACGGGGGCGTCCCCGCAGCCCCAGCGCAGCCAGAGGCCGCCGGTCCCCGCAGCCCCGCAGCCAGAGGCCGCACGGGCGTCCCGCAGCCCCAGCCAGCCAGAACCGCACGGGCGCCCGGCAGCCCCCGCGTAGCCAGAGACCGCACGGGGCGCTCCGGCAGCCAGACGCCGCACGGGGCTCCCCGGCAGCCCCAGCGTGACCAGAGGCCGCGCGGGGGCGCCCGCAGCCCCTGCGTAGCCAGAGACCGCGCGGGTGTTGCCAAGGAAGGAGCGCCCGCGTACCGCACCACAATATACAGCAGGGGAGTAGGCAGCACTCGCTCCCGCACGCAACAGTACAACAGTCCCGCAGTGGCCCGGCCAGCCGGGCTCGGCGACAGGCCGCTGTGCCGCCCGGCCTCCTCAGATGTCCAGCAGGGCGGCCTTACCGCCGCCAGATAGGAAACACACCTCTCCACCCACGTGTGCCGTAACAAACACACCACCCTCGCCAGGTGTCCGCACATTTCACGGCACTAGTTACATCATGCAAAACGCCAATCCAGGACGCAGTACCGGGGGGCAGCCGCCCCTTCTTTACCAGGTTGGAAGACTGGCCCCGCCCCCAGGTTTAGGAGCTGAAACAGTTCATTTTCTTAAATAAAAAAAACAACGGTGCGCTTTTCACGACTTCTTGCATATTATCCCCCCACAAAATCGAACAGCTCTCATAAGCACCTGCCTGTATTCCCAGTGTTCTGAAGTGCTTCTTGCCACAAATCAAGACGATTGTTGAAACTGCTTATACACTGCACACAGCCTTGAGAACAAGGTTCTTCGTGGTAATGCCCGAAAAACTGGATGATTTAAGAAAAAACACTTAAAATATTGTTTTCTACAAACCATATCTTCCCAGCATTAAATATGACGGGTCAAAAATTTTAGGAGGGTCAAAGGGGGTATGTTTATATAGTTTCTTTTCATCCAGCCCCATAAAGTTGATAGCCTGAAGATAGACAGTTGTCCTTTGAAGCCTCTGCTCCTTTCCTTTGGTCATCAGTGTCATCTTGGCGCATCCGAATGGGGACTGAAAGCGCTCCGCTTCAGGCAACTGGAGCACGAGTCCCCGACATTTGCTCCCTTCTTCGCCTGACAAGCCTTAATTGTTTTACCTTCCCTATGCTATTTTGTAAAACAGCCATTATGGCTCATTCACATGGGGCAGAATCTGAGCAGAACCGACCAGGCTTTCGGCCGACGACGCTACAAAGGCGTGTGCTGAGATGGCCTGCCAACAAAAACCTCGCAAAATTTTACAGCCGATCCTACTAGGTGTTCATTGGTCTTTAACCCTCGCATAACCGGGAAATTGGAGACAAAGGAAGCCCACCGAGCTCATTATCTAGGAATGAGGCCCTGCACTCCGCACCGGCTATGGCGCAGCCGGGACCGCGGACACAGCCCTTGGACAGGTGGGCGGCCCCGGCTACCAGCGCGGGTACACCTGGGGTGGGCGGGACCACGGACACAGCCCTCGAACAGGTGGGCGGTCCCGGCTACACCTGGGGTGGGCGGGACCACGAACACAGCCCTCGGACAGGTGGGCGGCCCCGGCTACCAGCGCGGGGGCGAGACCACGGACACAACCCTCGGACAGGTGGGCGGCCCCGGCTACCAGCGCGGGGGCGAGACCACGGACACAACCCTCGGACAGGTGGGCGGTCCCGGCTACCAGCGCGGGGCAGGACCACGGACACAGCCCTCGGACAGGTGAGCGGCCCCGGCTACCAGCGAGGGGCGGGACCACAGACACAACCCTCGGACAGGTGAGCTGCCCCGGCTACCAGCAAGGGTACACCTGGGGCCGAGGTGGGACCACGGACACAGCCCTCGGACAGGTGGGTGGTCCCGGCTACCAACGCGGGTACATCTGGGGCCGGGGTGGGGGCGGCGTCGCTCCGTCCTGGTTATTGCAACAGACGCATGTGACCTGGAGCTGCTGAGACACAGACGGCGCGCCGGCTCTGATGAGGCAAATAGCCAGCGGCCGGCGCAGCGGCTCTGGCGGAATTAAAGCAAAACTGCACAGGAACAACGGACGCCCAACGCACGTCGCCGAAGAGCCCGACATACGCACAAACGACCAACAACTCAGCACGCGAGCGTATAAAACATCAGACAGCCTCCGTTCAGTGGCATCTCGACATGATACACTTCCTACAACACGTTCGTCGGTCAACCACAAGACAACGCAAGCGCACCAGCATCCAGACACCCACACACACCCATACGCTCGCGTCATGCCAACCACTAGGCACACAATTCGCCAACACAACTAGCCATGAAACTACGGCTGCACCGCACACAGCCAGTCACCCCTGCATAAAACTCGGAATCGCAAGACGACAAAATACTGCTCGGGCCCCGAGTCATCTTCGACAAGGTAAGATCCCCCACTGGCCTGCCGACGGCGGCGGCTGCAGACATGACACGGCGTTCCATTATTGATCCCCAACAGTCACAGCGGCAGAAACCACGCGATGGACAATGGCCACCTTTGAGCTAACTCACGGGGAATCTTCAGAGACCCCCTCCCCGACGACGCCCACACGAATGCGCGCTTTTACTGAGAAATGTTGGCAGCTAATCACTCGCAAGTAACAACTGAAACAAATGCAGACAATTTGATTATAACGAGCTTCTGGAAACTAAACGGCACGATTTCGATCATCTCGCTCTCCGCGACTATGAGTCTAACATCTGCGGAGCCTACAGCGACCAAGCGTAGCTAAAGCCTGGTATAGCACGCCCAATGAGTGACGCGCCACCTATATCCCACCCACTCCGACCTGCAGCGCCCCCTCAGTGTCGCAGCCTATCACACAGTAGAGATATGTGCGGACCCTCGCCGGAGAGCGGCGGGAGAGAGCAGAAGCGGCAGGGTCGGGCGGGGGCCGGCCGCATCAGTCCGCTTCCATCTCGGTGTCCTGCGCGGCGGGCCGCGCCAGTCGGTGCTCGGTGCGGTACCACTCCACAAACTCGTCCAGTAGTACCGGCCCTGTCCAGCTGGGGTGGTCAGCGCGGCCGCAGTGCCAGCTCCGTGGCACACCACAGATGACTGAGGCGCACACGGGCTACACTAATCGGCAGACCTTGCTTTTTTCTCTACAGATGTCCAAGACAACAGCGGAGAAAACGATGAGAGACAAAAATACCACAGATAATAATTAGTGAGACGGGGTTCAGAAGTATCAAAGAGCAGTTAAAAAATTATTACGAATAAAAAAGAAGATTTTGAATACAAGATTACAGGAAAAAGGAAAATGCATTTCAACAAATATATTCGTAAGATAATCTGGATAAAAAATACCTGGCATGTTAATGATCAAGAATTCCGATGTCATTACGATGGTTCTTCCCAGTGCCCTGTGCCGTTTTCGTTAAACAGCAGTAGTCCCCGTGTAGAAAATATCAAACACAACGCACTAGACATCAGGGCGTGGCAGTAACGGCGGAACGTCCGAATCAAAGGGGGGCGCCATGGTCTTTTCATATAATTCATTTTCAGTCAACGCCAAATGGTTAGTCTCAAAATTTCTGATGTAAGGGGGGCACCATGCTTCCCCCCCAGTTCCACCACCAGTGGGGCGTGGCGTAGAAAACGGAAGCTTACGCAACAGTCATCTCTCCGAAATGCCCGCTCTAAGGAAGACTGATCTACAGCCGGTGGCCAATCATTGCCGAGTGAGTGCTGCTCCCATGGATTCCCTAAGGTGAGTCATCACAAGATCTGATGCAGTGGCTGAATATGATGGTCACTTCACTGTCTTTGTCTACGCCCCCATGGGGTTCAATACCAAGGTACAATATTCCTGGGTGAAGGGGCAAGCATTTAAAACCCAGGCAATGTATGCAGAAATCCGCAGCTGTAGGAACAAAATGACTGAAAAATGCCTAATAGAAAATGGTTATTCACTGTATGTACGTTTAGTTCTAACAACTTACAAATACTCTTGTTGAGTACAGTACACGCCAACTCGTAAGAAGCAGGGGCGGCAATCCACTTTCGTACTCTACGCCACACCCTACCAACCACCCCGCGGCCGGCCCGTGCCTGCCAGCCCCGCGGCAGGCCCGTGTCAGACAGCCCCGCGGCAGGCCCGTGTCAGACAGCCCCGCGGCAGGCCCGCGTCAGACAGCCCCGCGGCAGGCCCGTGTCAGACAACCCCGCGGCAGGCCCGCGTCAGACAGCCCCGCGGCAGGCCCGTGTCAGACAGCCCCGCGGCAGGCCCGCGTCAGACAGCCCCGCGGCAGGCCCGCGTCAGACAGCCCCGCGGCAGGCCCGTGTCAGACAGCCCCGCGGCAGGCCCGCGTCAGACAGCCCCGCGGCAGGCCCGTGTCAGACAGCCCCGCGGCAGGCCCGCGTCAGACAGCCCCGCGGCAGGCCCGTGTCAGACAACCCCGCGGCAGGCCGCGTCAGACAGACCCGCGGCAGGCCCGTGTCAGACAGCCCCGCGGCAGGCCCGCGTCAGACAGCCCCGCGGCAGGCCCGCGTCAGACAGCCCCGCGGCAGGCCCGCGTCGACAGCCCCGCGGCAGGCCCGCGTCAGAACAGCCCCGCGGCAGGCCGCGTCAGACAGCCCCGCGGCAGGCCCGTGTCAGACAGCCCCGCGGCAGGCCCGCGTCAGACAGCCCGCGGCAGGCCCGTGTCGAACA
Organism: Lepas anatifera; assembly: GCA_034440635.1. Lineage (NCBI taxonomy): Eukaryota > Metazoa > Arthropoda > Thecostraca > Lepadidae > Lepas > Lepas anatifera. Next base: position 6,843,898 of record JAOTON010001541.1, on the reverse strand, counting down.
GCCCCGCGGCAGGCCCGCGTCAGACAGCCCCGCGGCAGGCCCGCGTCAGACAGCCCCGCGGCAGGCCCGCGTCAGACAGCCCCGCGGCAGGCCCGTGTCAGACAGCCCCGCGGCAGGCCCGTGTCAGACAGCCCCGCGGCAGGCCTCTGTGTACTCACAGGCGCCGTTCTCGTCGTAGTTGGACATGTCGGCGCGGATGGTACGCGAGAACTCGAGGATGTTGTTCCACTGGTCGCGGTTGATGACACCGTACCGACTGCGCTCCAGGAAGCGGTGGAAGGCGGCGTAGATGGGCCAGTGCCTGCCCAGCAGCAGCTGCAGCAGGGGCCGGCCCACCTCCATCGACAGACTGCGCTGGTTACAGTCCTGTCCAGTCACCGCCAGCGTCACCGGAGCAGGGAGACGTACCCGATCCAAACGGCCACGGGTCTCGGAACCACTGCAGCTTCCTAAAGCTTCCTACACATCCACAGGGAGCCGCTGAGCTAAGGCCCTGGTTGAGGACTCAGAGGGGACAACATCACAGCACAGTCTGCCACGAGCACGCCGGCTGGACCGCTGGGGCCTATTTTACCACCATAGCAAACACTTGTCGAATATGAACAATATACCTTCCGGTGGTCTCAAAAGAAGGTGAAAAAGAATCGAACAGGCACCAAACCAAAATAATAAAATATATACGACCCTGTCTTATCCAAATAAGCCATGTACGTCCAAACGATGAATGGTTCAACCCATAGCACACCTATCCATTGCTCAAAACACTTGGCGAAGGGGACGAGAGGAGTTCAGTTTGCTTTGGACAGAGAACGCAGCCGACTCCAGCTCTCACCCTTGCAAAGTCGAAGGAGAACCTGTAGATGGACTTGAAGGTGTCGGGGTTGTCGAGAAGTGCACGCATGTGCTCCAGACGGGCCCGCAGCTTCTCCACGCTATCCGCCCTGGCAGCGAAGGAGAGGGTCAAAGGGGCAGCACACCACCGCCAGTGCTGGACACGGGGCTCACAACTCCGTATTAACCAGTTAACCGCCTCAATAGCTAACCAAGTGTTGGTGGTGATTCCTAAAACGTGATCCACCGGTGCCGAGCCGTGTCAGTTCTTATCTTGAGCGGGTCAAAGGGAACCTTTAATCATTGCACCACTGACTGTGACTGTGGTGGTTGAATGTTGAGTGTGGTGGTTTAAGGGGCAATATTTATTGAAAATAACACTGGTCAACAGCCAAAATGGATCCGGCACGTGAACGCCTGTTTCTCCCTATTTCGATACCGCTGATTTCAAATTTAGAAACCGTTTTTTTGCCATCGGACCTGGTTTCTTCTCCCGAGCATACCTGTTGTATAGTCCCTACACTTTCCACACACTGTCATCAGCCTAGCCTTTTGTGGAAAAAATATAGATCAAGGATGTCGAGAATCTGGATTATATGCACCCAGACAATGCACCTTATCAATATACATGTGAATTTATTGCAACGAAAGACTATCTCGCATTCAAGTGCAAGAACATTGTACATTGAACAAGGTTTGCGCTCGGTCGCACAAGCTCGCCGGTATTGTAGACCGAGAGGTGACGTCGCAACATTATATGATGAGGAGCTTATGTCAGAGTTACCTCCTTTGAAGGTCGAGTCTAAGTAAAAAATTCAGGTCAAGGTCATACCACCATTTCAAGGTCATTGACCCTAGTGCCTTTGGTCGGATGATGCCACCTAATATGGCGTATATCATGCTATAACGTCATACGCTAGGTCACTCAATCTTGAGCTCAAAGTCGCAGGTTCAAGATAAAGGTCATGGTTCAAGGTCAAACCTTATTTTCCGCCCGACGGTTGCCATAGTGCTAGTTGCAGTACACGTTATAGGCAAAATGTAATATTTTGACGTCAAAGGTCAATGGCCTTGAACGACCTTGGCCTAAAAGTGTCAGAGAACATTGCCTCAGACCTTTCCTCTGTTACTTCAGGCCACGTTTTCTCTATATCCGGCTTCTCATCGCATAATCACGGCATTTCCCAATGTATACCCTGCACATACAGAATTTGACATATATGGCCTCGTTTTACCTTGAATATATTGACCTAGGTCTATCAAAATCGGGTTTAAGGTAGAATACCCTAGCCTCCACAAACACCTAAACGTTCATTTTCCTAGACCTCTTGGGTTTTGCACTGTCAATGTCACTGATGCCAAGAAGGATTGCACAAAGACGACACACATACATACTGGATCTCAAAATTCTGATCTGATACGGCATTTCTGCTGCCAGATTCGTGTTCAGCGCCACAAATTACCCTAGAGACGGACTATTTTATATTGGATCCCCGACAAAAGTTCAATTTTGTTGACCAGTGTAAGACATTTTCCTTATTTCGAGTTGTCTCCATTGAAGGGGTGAGTGTATTTATGAGGTGAGTGTATCACCAGCCCGGGGAAAAATACAACAGGCAGCACTCTCGCCTCTTTTGCGCAGAGAATGTGGGAGCTCGCCTACGTTCGTGCGTGGCCATTTGGGATTCCAATGACAGAGCTTATGTAGCCAATCACGAAAACGCAAGTAGCATGCGCAGCGCGCGGGCAGCAAGACTGGCATGTTCTTGAACTCTTTTTACGCCATCCCACGGGTTTTGGGGCGACCGAGGTAACGAAGGCTAATCCACTCAGCGAGACGTCAGCATTGCGTCACGTTGCCATGACTACCAAGTATACCGTGAATATCTGGGAGGATGGCATCGAAAAAGACTCTTTAGGGACGGATTTAGACTTTTCTCAGCTGTATCTATTGACGGACAGCGAGCTCTGATAATTGAATCAAATTACAAACGCACCGCATTCGCTGTACCCCTGGGTGTTCCGTATTTTCTGTCATTGCTAGGATCTGCTGGGGGGGGGGCAATGACACACCAACTGCCAATATTATACGGATGCTATGATCTGCGACAGTGCTCAGAACTATAATGGGGTTCGTCTTGATAGACACCGTACCAAAAAGCGAACCGGTGTGGCTGATTTACCAGAGCTGAATGCTATCATCAATGAACGCAAGTATTTACACAACCAGACGGGCTAGAGCGAACTCAAAGGGACATAGGCTCCACTTCTGGCCTGAATAGACCCTGCCAACCGACCTGGTTTGAGACATTGATTTCCTCATTGCCTTCATGTTACACCTAGTCCACGCTGCTTAAAGTAAAAGGCAAGGGAAATACCATTCCTGGTACCTGACACTCCACTTATTGTATCGGAGTTGCAACCAGGGATGGCCTACGCTACGTTACGAAATTATTTTTCCGTAGCCGTAGCTCTGGAAATGAAACGTAGCGTAGCTGGGCGAATTCCGTAGCGTACTACGCCAAAATTTAGCGTATCATAGCGTACTACGAAAAAACGTCATATATGTATATAACTTCTCGTGATCTCGATCGCGGTGCTAAGGATTCTTAGTAACGATTGGCTTTAATTTGAAATTGAAATAGAAGTGATAATATTTGAGAAATTAAACGACCAAACAGTTTTTCTAAATTTAAAATTTAAACAATTTCACGGGAAATGCATAAAATCGCTGTCAATTAAGATCGGGACTTTTTGGTGGGTAGTGTAAGTCACGGACACATTATTGGGCCTATACAAGCTAGAAGTCGGTTGATTTCGATTTATACCGGTGACAAGAATTTCCGGCCATTGATCACACACATCAGTCACTTCAAAAGACCTTTATTTATCAAAACGCAACTGATGACAAAGCGTGTGAAACCGGCGACCGGAAAATGCCCCCGTGATATGTCTATCTGAACGTGAGGCACTTTTGCTTCAGGATATTCGGTTTGCACGAAAATAATCTTTTTATTTTATTTCATAGTACAGCTTCTATTTGCTTTAAATGGGTGAACAAAAATTTAATATCGTAGGGCAATATACTTTTATCGTCGCCGTAGCTAAAATACCGTAATTCCGTAGTCGATGTAATATAGCGTAGCGTAATTCCGTGGCGTAGTTTTGGCCCAAATCGAATCGTAACGTAGCGTAATTTGGTAACGTAACGTAGCGTAGGCCATCTCTGGTTGCAACAAACAGGTAGGTATAATTATATGACAGCGATTAAAACTATGCCGCGGTGAGAGGGAGTTCGCGCTGGTTCGCGGGTTCGCTCTCCAGTTCGGGCTACGTCCACCTAACCAGATGAGCTATCGATGCTTTGTAGGAGATGGAAGCATCCGGCGAAAACCCTGTCCCGGTAAAATTGGGGCACACCCAGCACTAATGGAAAACCTATTAGCACGGCAAATTAGAAAACGTATAAGCGTACCTGGTAAATATTTCATTGGCAATTTATTTCATTTGATGTTCATTGGTGGCTGAGTTCCTAAGTCAAACTCCTCGGGTTCAGAAGACAGCACTTTCCTCAATTATGGGTCGTCAGACTCCCACTAGGGCCTCTGGAAAGGCGACGCCGACAAGCCCCGCTAGACGGCGCACCATTAACGTAGACGATGGTGGATTCATTTCGAACCGGAATCATACGAGCCCTACCTCAACCGATATTGGTTTCCCAACATAATAAAAACGTCATGGTTTCCAAACGGAATAGAAACGTCACAGCGTCATTACAGGACTTTGATCCAGGGTTCGCATCCCTGGTGTGTGAGCGGTGACGCGGCGGTGGCGACGACGCCGTTTACTGGAGATGTAGCGGCCGGCGACGCTGCAGCCAGCAGTGACGCGTCCGGCGCGGTTGCCTCTCGTTCGACATGACAGCGAGAGGGTGCCAAAGGTGAAGTGGCGGCGGATGCACTGGCGAATACAAGTGTAGGAGACAACTAATTTCCACTTCAGTCGTGTGTGTCACGGGGACGACGATAGTGTGCTGCCATTCCGACTATAGGCGTGCCATCTGGCGGTCGAAATTCTGGTACGTCTCCTACGACAGTGCCAGACGATGGCTTTACTGAATCGAGAAGTGAAGTAACCAGACCACGGTGTGGAGAGTGGCGCGCCTTCGAATATTTATAGGGGAAGTAATGTGGTGCTTGTCACACCTATAGTGTATCGGGAGTTGCGTTGTCACCTCCTTTCTGTGTCAAGAGTAACGATGCCAGCTGTGTTGTACCGGAGTTGCGCTGTTACCTCCATGCTGTGTCGGGGAGTTGCGTTGTCACCCCTGTACTGTGTCGGGAGTTACATGCTACCTCTTTGTTGTGTCGGGAGTTAAGCTGTCACCTCCGTGCTGTGTCGGGGAGTTGCATTGCCACCCCTGTACTGTGTCGGGAGTTACGATGTCAGTGTCTGGGCGCTATATGGCTTGCCAGGCTGATGCGCCCCTTAAGCCAAATAACCAACCAACCAAGGAGTTACGATGTCACCTCTGTGTTGCGTCGGGAGTTTATGATGTGTTGTGTCGGGAGTTTACGATGCCATATCTGTGTTGTGACAGGAGTTAGATGCCACCTCTGTGTTGTGTCGGGAGTTACGATGCCACATCTGTGTTGTGTCGGGAGTTATGATGCCACATTTGTGTTGTGTCGAGAGTTACAATGCCACATCTGTGTTGTGTCGGGAGTTACGATGCCACCTCTGAGTTGTGTCGGGAGTTACGATGCCACATCTGTGTTGTATCGGGAGTTATGATGCCGCATCTGTGTTGTGTCGGGAGTTATGATGCCACATTTGTGTTGTGTCGGGAGTTAAATGCCACATCTGTGTTGTGTCGGGAGTTACGATGCCACCTCTGAGTTGTGTCGGGAGTTACAATGCCACATCTGTGTTGTATCGGGAGTTACGATGCCGCATCTGTGTTGTATCGGGAGTTATGATGCCGCATCTGTGTTATGCCGGGAGTTGCGTTGTCACCGCTGCTACCGTGGGGGCAGCTGACCTTGAGGTCACTGGTATATGCGGCCGGCCGAGGCCGGGGTGGGCAGCCGTTGTCAAAAGCCGCTCATAACGAATACATTCGACACGCAGTGTCCCATACATGTCCGAGACAAACAAAATTAGTGTCTGTGGAGACAAGGAACATGACAAAGCACCAATACAATATCAACTCAGGGTTTAAGTCACAACAGGGGAATTCGACAATTTCTAAGCCTGAAAACATGTCCTCCCCTTAAAACGCGACCTCCTCTAAAATACAACTATATTCATCAACGACAACTTCTCAACAGAACCCCACAGTCTGGCCTCCACCTTGGCAGCGCGTATATTCCAACCTCCCCCAAAAAAACATTACCCTCCGCGCAGGGAAACAGCCAGCGACCCCCTGGAAAAAGGCGAGGCCTCACAGCCTTTGGGAAATAGCCACTGCATTTTCTCAATATTCTTTGGGAAGAGAAAAGAAAGACACTACAGGGCTCACGGAGGCACGTTTCATACAGAACTCCTGTTTTCTCCATCGGGCACTTTTCGTTCTTGCTTTGCACAAAAAGTTGTTAGATGTCCATAATGACCTCCATCAAACGTCAAAAACATTATTTGGAGGACCATTGGGAGGGTCTGGGAACCAAAAGTGGTTCCCAGTTTCTAAGTAAAATGCCCTGAAGCAGGCCGTAAAGGATTGGAGGCGATGGTCTCGAAGCCACTCGGCAAACTACCTGCGACTCACTGGAAGGAGGTGAGACCCCACAGCCAGTAGGGGGACAAGCTAAGGCTCACTGGAAGTAGGTGAGACCCCACAGCCAGTGGGGGGAACAAACTGCGACTCACTGGAAGTAGGTGAGGCCCCGTAGCCACTCGGTGGCGGTGAAGAAGCCCATGTTGGCGGCATCCATCCGCCACGCGATCACCAACATCACCACGTTCTCTGGCTCGACGCCGATGTCTTCACAGAACCGTTCCATGCCTTCAGGACCTGTGGGGTCACCGCAAGCAGCGTGACATACTCCGCCAACGGGTCACAGCAAGCATCGGGACATACCCCGCCAACGGGTCACAGCAAGCATCGGGACATACCCAGCCAACGGGTCACAGCAAGCATCGGGACATACCCCGCCAACGGGTCACAGCAAGCATCGGGACATACCCAGCCAACGGGTCACAGCAAGCAGCGTGACATACCCAGCCAATGATAATCCCTATTTGGAAAGTTCTTCCCCATACAAGTTGCGGAGGCGGAGTATTAAAAGTTGCGGAGTATGAAACAAATATTACGAACGTAATCCAACCGCACATATATATTATGATGTAACATCATGACCATAATTGTGTAGGCTACTAACATTGTTTAAGAATAGTGCCCCGTTTGAGACCTCAAGCGTCGGGAATTTCCCTCCAGAGTCAGGGCATATCGTGGCCTCTCTCCCTCAAAGTCGCGACAGTCAGCACGTGCCTGAGAGTGGGTAAGTCTCCGCAGCGTGGACACGCCGGCGGGACGTCACTGCCAAGGCGGTATGAGTGGGTGGCATGCGTAGATTTTGGAATTGTAGGTCGGCTATGGGTAACGCCTCACCTTGAAGATCGGCTCGTCGACTATGGGCAACGCCTCACCTAGTAGATCGGGCTTATCGGCTATAGGTAACGCCTCACCCAGAAGATCGGGTTCGTCGGCTATGGATAAGGCCTCACCAAGATGTTGTGATAGGCAGTCGGGTGTATAGGCTCACAGAAGATCGGGCTCGTCGGCTATGGATAAGGCCTCACCAAGTAGGTCGGGTTCGTCGGCTGTGGTGTATTCGCGGAACCACTCGAGGCAGAGTTTTTCGCTGAAGTCAGATGGCCTACTGCGGCTACTGTCAAAGCGAGCATACAGGGAAATATGTCAGATAGCATTAACACACAGGCATACAGGGGAGACAATTCAGACAAACGGGATAACGAGGCGCTCCTCCACAAAGTTCAGGGCGGTCGGATGTGAACGAGGACGGTACACATTTAAGTGGAGCGCCCTATGGCTGCAAAAGAGCGGCCAATAGTGGAGAAAGGGTGAATAATCATTCAAATGTTGAAAACGAGGGCGGTCAAAAATGAAAGTGGGAGTTCCATGTTGCGTGGAGCGCAAAAATGGAGCTAATTTATAAGGTGCACTTTGGGCCCCAATACGACTTCCAAAAAGGGTATTAAATTGAAAAATGCATAAAACATTTTCTTTAAGAATTTAGGTCAGGCTAACTAACACCGTATACTAATTTTCGCTAACTAGTGTGATTTTCGAGATTTTAGAGGGCCGGTACCCTAGCCGCCGCCCCCCGGTCATGGCGAAGGCGGCTCTGACCCCCACCAAAGAGACTTTAGAGGGACTGAATTAATATGTTCTTTGCTTAGCTGAATGTGAGTAAGAAAAGCAGCATCGTTTAATATAATGTACGTGTCGTGTAGTATTTCGAAGCAGAAAATTCCAAGCTATCTCACAAAAGGCTAACATTATCCCGCCCTGGCACAAGATATTACAGAAATCATAAGAATTACAGCGGTTGTTCAAAGACTCGAACATCCAATAGCAGTGACCCAAAATAGGTTTTGCGCTAGGGTGTCGAGTGGAAAATTCAGCTCGGAATATATGGCGAGTGAGTGGAAAATTCCCCTCAAAATGTATGGTGAAGTAAAAATTTTCCAATTTGGGTGCTCAGGTGGTAAACTCTCAGAGCCCTTGTTTGAATTGAGGGATGGATATTTTGTTTAATTTTCTCAAAGTAAATATTTTTAAATCGTCCCCAAGCAGCATTGTTTGACCATTACCATGTGAAAATTTTGGTTAAACAGGTAAATCTTTACCAACTGAAACCCCCTGATGCAGTCTCAAAATATTTTTTAAGGGATTGGGGAGTTGTCACGAAAAAACTTTTTGGGGGCCTCTGAGACCAACCTTCGGGGGGAAAGAACTTTGGGAGCCACTAAGACTAACATTTGTGGGATGAAGACCAACTCTTGGGGGGCTTCCCTAGACCAACTCTTGTGCCCCTCCTCTCCTCTCCCATATGACCAGCTCTAAAAAGCCTGTGAGACGAAATATCAGGGCCCCTAGACCAACTCTGCAGAGGAGGCCTCCGAGACCGGCAGGTGGTGAAAAATAAAAAGGGATTTTTCATGCAATACCTAGTGCCTAAATTTAGTTATCTAAGCATACACCGTATAGTTTTTTCTGTCCGGGACAACGCCCCTCCTATACCTATAGTTATCGGAATTTCGGAGGCCACTCCTGATCTCAATCACGGCACCTCGCATACACCTATGCTAGGGCCCAGTAGAGCCTTGGCTTACACTTCAGTAACCCAGACGAAACTACAAACTTTCTATCATGGCAATAAACTCTTCCAGGCTCTTGCTAAAAGTTTCTTTTCTTTACTTGTCAATTCCCCTGCTCTTCTTCTTCACATGTATTCTCACCTTCATATGAATATGCTGCTTTGTATGAATCTAATCGAAGCTACAGCCTTATTTCTATTTTGTTTCTTCCTTTTGTCTACATCAGCCAGGCGCGGCGGGTTGCGACCGTTGCGACAGCGTCAGAGCGACTACTACTTTAAATTTCTGATCGCTTGCTGCCTGCCGGTCGCCTGAGCTACATAATTGGCATTTTAAAAATTGCCCTAAATTAATTTTCTGAATCCTTATAGGCTAGAAAATTCTACAGATAAAATCACACAAAGAGGAAGACAAACAATGTTTTGTCAATGACGAATATGCAACCTGCCTTTCAAAAAGCCTAAAGATGCCGCTTTTATTTACTAGATGAAAAGACGGCGTTCTGGTAAGTCCACGCCGTAGACCAGGCATACAAAAAAGTGCCGATGTTTGAAGGGTAACTGGATGCATTCTTGTTGCCAGAAAAATTCATTTAATGAAAATGTAGAGTTTCAATATATTCAAATACCGGACACTTTCAGTTCAACTAAAATATCAGCGTTTTTATGCCTAGGGTGTCGTAGGGTGTCGTGAGTGGATTTGGGTGTCACACGGCGTGGACGCAGCAATGAAGGGCTGATACGGATAAAAATGATTTTCTTCGCAATAAATGATCAATTTTCTACGATACAATGTCAAAAAATATGCTGCTTAGCAAACAAATTTCAAGATAATTGCTTTTAACAAAAATATGACCAAAAATGGTTTTTCACTATTCTCGGTCCCAGAAATACAAAAACAACTTTTCAAGGACGTAAGCCTAGAAATCATGTGCACAGATAAACTGCTTTCCAGAAATGTATCTCTCAAAGCGGTCAGTTCATTTCTTTGGCAACACAAGGCTAGGGTGTCTAATTTTCCACTCACGAATTTTGTGAGTGGTGGAATTTAGTGGCGGTGTTCACCCACTGGAACTTTCTCCGGGGGGGCACTGAGCGTCTTGCCTGCGCCAGAATTTCGATTCTGTTGTTCCACTGAAATCGGTGGAGATAAGGATGCCAGGTATAATTGGCCAGAAAAATAGAAGTCGCCAGATTTTCTTTCAGAAAAGCGAAAGAAGCGCATAAGAGCCGAGTTAATTTGGCGATCTTCTATTCGATTCTGCTGCTCTCTTTTTCCAGTGGACGTTAGTAGAGGAGGCAATTGAACTGGCCCTTGTAGTAAGTATTGTTGAGTATTGTTAACTTTGTGAGTGAATTGTGTCTTTGGTAACTAGAACCATAATTGAAAAGTGAGTGGAGAATTCAGCAAAAAAAAAATTAAAAGTGAGTGGAAAATTCTGCTTGACTGGGTGTCGCTCTGCACCCAGCACCCCAGGTTTTGGGACACTGTCCAATGGCTCTCCGTGTTTTTCGAGCGGCAGCCAAGTTTGCACCTCCACATTCAGCCTAAGTGCGTGCGGATGGTGGTCGATCCCATTATTTTGCTATCGCTCACGCAGTGACCGATAAATGTCGGCCACCCAGATAGATTAGGCAATACATCAGGCCCTTCAGCGTGGTAACCTGACAACAGGTCCAGCAGTGGATAACGTCACTCATCATATCAGTCGCCAGGAAGGGAGAATGCTGAGAGCAGATGAAACCAGCCTTCTCTAAACCTTCCGGTGTAAATCCACCAGCACAGTTCTGTTTTCTAGTGTTTAATCCACTCCATTGTTATTAAACAGTAGTTTGAGCATAAAACATACGTCTACATGCTATGTTGCACATATCCTTAAATGGGAGTGAGACGAACAAAATCAAGTCACCCTGTATACTGGAAAAAACGGAGATTCAAATTTGCAGCCAAGTCCAGTATCGGTAATTTTTGTTATAATCTCCATAAATGTCCACGTTTTCTTCCACAAGCTTTGCTGCATGTGCATCATTCTACGCTCCTCGCGGCGCGGCACAGCCCATGTACTGTCGCCCCCTTCACCTTCGCGGCCGGCACTTCACTGACTGCGGTATAGATGATCCCGCGCCAGCGCACCGCCGCACAGTGGCGGCAAGTAATGAATAATACAAAATAATACAAACACAATTCGAGCATTTTAAATAAAGGGAAGCAGCAGCAGGGCCCAAACTGCACCTTATCAATCAGCTCCATTTTTCCTGATATATTAAAACACATTTCAATTTGAAGCAGACATCGAGGAAAATTATATGGCTTTACAGTCGCCAGCACCAGTCACGTTTAGCAGCAAATTTTAAACATGTTCAAGTAAGAAAAATTGTCCATGCAGAAGGGCTTGAGCATTACGTCACATTCCCAAGATCACTTTATACCACGAAATACCACCCGGGGAGGACGGGGTCGAGGGCGGCGGGGGGAGAGGGGAGTGGTGAAAGTTGGGTACCGTCAATGATTTTCCAGAGATTCATACCCGTTTCATGGAATCCTCGACATCAGCTGCATAATATATTATTTGAAAAGAAAATATTTTTATCTTACGGACCAGTTCTATCCAGGAAAAAATAGCGTGCGTTTCATTTCTTTGGTGCTTTCATTGTTCAGCAAAAATGAGAAGTAAGTACTCACCACTGAACAGTATTTAAAGTCGAAGAATTGTAGGAGCCACATATAACTAAAACATGTGAAAACAAGTGGTCATTACTTTAATGAGGTTATATATGAGCAAAATGTGCACCGCCGTTCAAAGATGCCAAAAGTCAGGCTTTTAGGGATGGGAGGAGAGTATTGGAAAGATGACCAAGAGCACATAATGTGCGACTGATCAAGGATGCCTGAACTCTGTTTTGCAGCGACCGTGATCAGCTGAAATACTATATTTTCGTTACTTCGTATGGCCCAGTGGTAGGTACGCAGGCGTGAGTCACAATCTTTTCAGGGTGTCCGAGAACCCAAAATCAAACGCTAGAGTGATGTTGCAAGATGAGTCCAATATTTTGATCGTGTCAAGGACATGCACCTTCGTTAAACGATAGCTACGCTAAACTTATAGGCGACTATTTTGTATGCGGTCGTTATAAACTGTTTTCCCTAATATGGGCGCATTGCATCATTTTAAAATCAACACTCTCACAAATCAGACTGAATCCAGGAACTCCTGGTTTGAAAATAGATCTTCATCCCTGCTACTGAAGTAGACTTTCAGCTTTTGGCAGTCGTAGGAATGATCTGCTGTAACTAGCTATCAGTAGGAAAACACAATTTGGCCATTATTTCAGCCGTATTGTTCGTGGTCACACTGACGTGACTGTTTGGAGCCGTGGTTTTATATTGGCCGCCTCAGGTTGTGGGTGATGAACAACAAGGGGAAAGGTTCCACACTCCACTTAGTTAATCAGTCAATAAATAGTTGTATCATACTACTTTCCTCTGGATTCATTTTCAAGGACGGTCAAATTCGATTGCTGGAAAGTTAAAAGAAAAACAATACAAACGATCCGTTTTCAAATTAAACGCTTGAACTTCAAGACACTGGTATCACCAGACGCTGGTTTGGCTGTCAGAGGAGGTTGGTTTAGCTGTCAGAGGGGTAGCCACCAGCCACTGACCTGGTCTGGTGGTAGGGGAGGGCCGGTGCCTCTTGGTGCTGGGTCGCACCTGCAGCTCGGCCGTCTCCTCGGCTCGTTTCCTGCCGCGGGGCATCTCCTCGGCACGGTCCCCCGCTTCGCAGAGGGTCTGTGGAGGGACACAAGTCAGCTCCCGCTCACGAGATCGGGTAACCGAGCACGCCAGCGCCTCATCACTGCTCCGCACAGTCACACTGGTGCGAGACGGAGACACGCCTTACTGCACTGCACATGCACTGCTGCTGCTTGGAGGTAAATATTGTCTTATATTCCACAAAGTAATGTCAAAGCAAGATATACATCAAAATTAATAGATCCATTCAGGGGAAAAATACTTACCTCAAAATAAAAAAATCACTCGGGCGAATAATACTATCATTTCTAAACCCGATTCATTTGGATTGGTTCACGCTCGAGTAAATTGAAGACTGAACTTGTATTTATGTCCCAAAATTTGGACTGTCGACATGTTCAGCAATACGTGATTCCACATATATTATAACTCGGGGCATTGCTTCAAACATAAACCTTTGTGCATAATGACAGGCATTACCATTAACTCATTTCTATGTTTTAGAAACATGAAGCAAAAGAACACACACTGCACTAATAATTCTAGCACTAACTCAAATACGTTCACGCAACTGTATAAGCACAAGACACGTCCCATACACACTTTCTCTCTCCCCGGCACTGCTGGTTAGATCAAAGCTTTCCACGACAACTTCAGACTACACTATCAAACATGCAGCAGGTGGCAAACACCTGGAGGCTGCAAAATCACTCAACGCTGTCATAGAGACACAATAAACGCATGTTGTTACTGAGCTATCATTAATTTGAGAGGGATTTATTAACGCACAAACTGCCAAGGCCATATGGCGTCTCTTACGCTTTCCCTGATTAAAGCTGGCCACAGGAGCTGGGGTATCATTTAACTCGCCTCAATTGTATCTGATAAAATTCACAGATCTGTAAACATATCGCGCACATGTTCCAGGCAGAATCTCGTACCAGGGACCCGAATGAAGAGTCCAGGTAGAACGGGGCTGGACGAGACAGGGTTGTGGCTGCTGAAGCTGCACTGGAGGCCGGAAACCACGACTGGATCCCAATCACACGCCAGACACCTGCAAAACAGATGGTTTCCGTTCAGCATAAAGAACGCAGTTTTGAACAGAAAATATAACAGAACGAAGCTACAGAGCAGTCTCCAAATGACGTTCTATCAGTTTTAATTATGTGAAGGTGATACTAACTGTAAAAGATGTGAAAAAAGAAGAATAGGCTCAGTGGTTGAGGGTGCATGCTGCTTTGGTTTGCATCAGATACAGCAGTCAAGCGACAGAAACGCTCACTTAAACTGTTTTATTTATTCCTGATATCATCTCAGGTAAGGTCCACGGGCCGGTCCAGCCTCGGGATGTGGGGGAGGGGGAGGGCACGTTGTCCTGACATCAATGCCCTCTATAGCCACCAACGCTTCCTTCATGCGGGAGGGCGGGGAGGGGCGTGGAGGCGGAGCTGCGGGCCCCTACAGAATAGTCTCTATTTTCTTCAAAATCATTGTTGATTCCCAATCAAATTTTCAAATTTTCGCCAGTGTGGTATAATCCGTGTACTTAAGATTAATCCCACCAGAAAAGGAGCCAGCCATGTTCCAAAATGTCCACGCAAAAAATTGTATCACGAGAGCTCAACAGTTTACTCGTAAAAGGCGATCTTTGCAGCCGGCCGGATCTAACCGGTAAAAATCGGCAAAAACTGACCAAAAGCAAAGACACTATATGGGCCCAGGGCTTCATACAGGATGTTTCAAAAAGAATGATATTTATTAAATGGTCAGTAAAGTACTAAAAATCCTTCAAATCCGTCCACAAAACACTCATTTTAATCGTAAATTGTAGGACATTTTTATATAAATATGTTTCATTTGCATCACATGTTTTCTCTCGTCTTAAATGTACTCGGAAAATGGTGCAAGCAACATAATATATGCCCGCTTATATTTGAGAAAACGGAACTTGCAGCACTCTAAAAAGGGCTCAGCACACACAAATGGCACGTGAGCATGCACATCAAAAGCAAAAGTCTCAGTAATATTACAAGTTAAAAGTTTTTGGCTCAAGCTCCGTATGGCTCGTTGGTTTACCTTCCATATGAATGACTGGATGCGGCGGACACAGCGCAAAAGACCCCACTGCTCATCGCAGAACAAGGGACATGGACCAATTGGGGATTGCTTGCTTGGACCCGAGCTTTCCTAAGCTTGAGAGGTGTTTTTTAGAATTAATTTCCAGAGGCAATGTGCATGTGGACTGAGACGTACCATAGTGACGATATCATGTTTGCAGTGCCATTGGCGTGATACTTGTCACGTGATACGCACGTGATTTCTACGAACATTTTCGATGAAGGCAAGATAGACAGTATTTTTCAAGTCATTTTTAAGACTACTTTTTACTAGCAAAAATATCAAAACAGCTATCAAAATACGAATAATCGTAAATGTCCCAAAATCATCTTTCGATTGATATGTAAATCATACCACAGCAACCAATTTATAACCACATTATGATCAATTAAAAATATCATTCTTTATGAAACACCCTGTAGTTTCAACATAAATGTATCTTTACAGGTAAACCAGGAATGCTTCCAACGATACACAACCAGATACATAAGTATAATTTCTGATTAATCGTACAAGCTCAGATAGAGTATGCAAGAAACCAATTACTGGATCATCACACTCACAGGCTATCGATTTGAATCAAGGTATTTCAGTGTCGTTCCCTGGAGCTCTGATTCGTCTCACTAGTTTTCGGCTCGATCTGACCTATCGGTAATTTTAACGGTAGGTCAGATCGAATGTTTTATTAAAATTACCGGATCTAACGATCCCGGCAGTTTTTGCCAGATTGCAACAAAGGCAATTGCCTTCCGAGGCAATCCATCAAAATCTATCAGGCTGTAAATTATTCACCTAAAAATTGGAAATTAACTAGTCCTTGTGCTGACATTTAGTTCCATTTCAATTCATTCGGTAGTTGGACGTCCGAGAATTAAGAAATATGTAAAATGACGTTTTTGCCCTGTTTTCACCTTCATTTCTATTATTTCCTTGTTCTGGCTAGGTACTCGAAATAATTTTTAGAATTTAAAAATAGAAACCCAATAAAATGAGCATACAAATATCGTTTTAGCTAAAAAACCGTGGCGTTTATATTTATTGTAGGAAGCTCCGACAAATGCATGCAGAGCTTCAGCTGCTGCCTTAAGGATAACAACTCTCGGCTCATCTCTAGGAAAATAACTTAAAACTTGATAGATTTTGATGAATTGCCTCGGAAGGCAATTGCCCTTGTTGCGATCTGTAAAATTGCGATCTTTAGATTCGGTAATTTCAATACAAATTTCGATCTGACCTATTGGGGATTTTACCGATAGGTCAGACTGAGCCGAAAACTTGAGACGAATCAGAGCTCCACGTAACGAAACTGAGAAACCTACATCAAAATCGACAACATGTAAGGGTGATGCTCCAATAACTGAGTTCTTGCATACTCTATCTGAGCTTGTACGATTAAAGGGAATGTGGCACCTGTATAACGTGATTTTGACTGAGATAGCCAAGTTGTAAATCATGCCGGAAAACCCGGTACTCAATATATCATTTGTGCTGAAACTCAAAATCACCATAGAGAAAAGCTAAAAACCTACCTGAAATGTGCCCCTCATGTACCCTAAGCAGCAGGGCACAGTTGTCAGCTGTTGTTGTGACGACATGTGCTAACGTCACGGTGAGTATCAGCCAATCGAAGCCTTTGAAGCCTATTGAATATGGTAGTGGTTGCCAGATCATGACATCATCCATAGGCGGATGTTTATTTCTTTCCGTAGAGAAGCATTTTAAAAATCAGAATATTGAGCTCATTGTACATTTTTCGCGGAAATCATGGACATTTTAATGATTTTCGGCTAAGAATACCCCTAATCCTACTAAATTCCTGGATTCGACCAAGGTGCCACATTCCCTTTAAAGAGAAAAGATAATTCTGTATTTGGTTGCATAGTGTTGGAAGCACTCCTCGTACACCTCCAAAATACTTTAGGCCTTGTACCTCAAAAATATGCCTTGGGTTTTCGGAATTATATTCTTAATGGCGCCAAGAAGTTAAAAATTTTCAACGATGTCTGTGCAAATAAAAACAAGAAATTTGTCGAAAACGTAAGAAGGTTTGTAGCAAACCGATCGTACACAAACATAAACGCATCAAATAATGAAAAAAACGCATCAACGGAAAACTGAAGTTTGTGGGAAAGCCATTGATGTTCTTAGATTTGACATTTGATTGTCCCTGAGGCTTTACAGCAAAAAGTGTTAGTTTTAGTTCATTCGTGTTTGGAGGTACTGGGTATACCTGCTCTGTCCGCACTAGGGTGTTTCAGCCCACTATAGTAAAATTTTGTTTGTTTGGAACGAAGTCATATCGACTTTCCCCAGCTCTATACGGAAAACGAATCGATTGACACCCTTAAAAGCAATATAAAAGGACATTTAGAGGTCGCGCACTTTTATCACCAAAAACCATTACACTTGAAAGAGGCGCATTCTTTCTGTTGCGCTTGGGTAGAGCCCTCCGATGGAGTTCCACCACCGGAGCAGGTACTGCTTCTGCTTCTCGTCCTTGACGAATCCGTTGAACCTCTGATGAGGGTGATCTCCCTTTCCCGCTGTTTTGTCTTGAGTCGAACGTTAGAGTCGTTGTGGCGTCCCATTTGATATAATGATCCTTCCCATATGTAGAAGGAGTATCGCAACAGATTCGACGCATATGTTCTAAATTCAACGTAAGAACATATTTTAAGCCACATCAAACAATCAAACAATTACTGGTCAAACCAAAGGACAGGATAGACAACCGGAAAAACCAGGCCCAGTATACAAGCTGGAATGTAATGACTGTCTAAAAGTATACATTGGAGAAAGCAAAGGGATGATGGAAGTCCGACAAGACGAACACCGAAAATCTCGACAAAAACTAATCCGAGGGTCAATTGACGAGAGACAGAGGAGGCCACAGCGGAACATTCATTCAAGAAGGATCATGATATCAAATGGGACACCACAACGGCTTTAACTTTCGACTCAAGACAAAACAGCGGGAAATAAAAGAGGCAATTTACATCCAAACCACCACGGAACCAAAAATGAATAGAAATATCGGCAAAGTTACCATCTTCTGGATTTTTGAACCTCTTAAAATGCCAGCCAAACAAGAGATTGAATTGAAAATAGCACGTGTTTAGAGCTAATAATTCTAAAATGATTCGTCATGTGTATAGCTAAGATTTTTATTTCAAAGTGTACCCTGTCTTCGTGTTTTTCGCTTAGTGAGCTTTATGTCATAGTGCTTTCTTCATCTCCCTTGAAAACGGGGGCGGGATGCTTCCGAAATCGGTCTGGTTTATGCTCAGGCTAGTCCTGTGCAGTAATACATGATTTATTTAATTTGAAGAATATTTCAGATGTGAAATGGAAAACCAACAAAATAAAACCAGCGCCAGTATCAGTGTGGAAATGTGTACATTCATAGGCGTAGGAACAGGGGCAGGGGCCATAGCCCCTCCCCAATATTCTTGATTCTTAACCCTTAACCCTATGGCGTTGACTGGAAAGAAATGACTTCCAAATGCACCTTGGCCTCCTCAATATTCTGAACGCTCCTACGCTTATGTGTACATTTGAATACATTTGATATAAAAACTGCAAAAGTGCGCGACCTCTAAATATTATCGAAATACATGGAAATTTCGCACAGAAGCTTGTAAGCAGATGAGGTTTGAGGGGAACGTCGATATGCGTCAAAATATTGCATTTGGAACAATGAAACACCTAGTCCGCACCACACATGCCTCTGGAACCCTGACAGAGTCAACAATGCCAGTTGCTTGAGGGGGACTCTCCTCACTGGGGCGTAACCCATCCCATGCACCTCTGAATGAGTGGCTACCCTAATAGGGGCTGACAAACTGGTTCCATTGTTACCTCTAGGTGCTTTGGAGGAATCTCTGGCCTATCCACCTTAGGAATCCTCCCTGTTTGATGACCAAGCCCTGATATCCAGCCTCTGTGCATCTCTAGACTCTAGAGCTCTTCCCTAAGCTTCTTCTGAGCCTGGCTCTCATTCCACATTAAGTCTAAGCTAATAAAAACTTGATTCCAATTCCAGTGGTTGAGCTGAGTGGCCATGGAAAGGACATCATGCTTTGACTTATGATTGCACCATAAGTCTCATTTGACCATGGTCTCAAAAAGAGCCATATCTGCAGATGATTGCTCACACCAGCAGCCTAGTGCCTCTTCAGGAGGGTTGTGGATAACCAGCTTTCTGACCTATTTGTTCTTGTCAATGCAGTTTTCAAATACTTTCAATATGGTTTGAGTATATTTGATGGTTACCTTGCCACCTGAGGAAAAACTCAGGGTAGTTTTCACTCCATGCTTTTCACTACCATTCTCACACTCCTTTGACAATGTCTGCTTATGAAACCTTCAATGACTCACTTTTGGTCCATAACCTTCGCATGACCATGGACTGTTATTGAGAAGCCTGCTCATGCTAGAGGTCCTTGAAGGCACATGCAACAAGCTGGGTATGCTTGCACAAATACTCCTTCAGCACAGTTACATATTTAGTGAAGCCTAGTGTCAATGCAGCAGAGACCAGAACCAGTTTCAATGGAGTAGTTGACCATATTTGCAGACAGTAATGTTTGCATACAGTGCCATATGTATCACTGCCAACAGCTGTGTTGGCAGTGATACATGTGGTTCTTGGCTGAAGGCTCTTCTTACATAAATTGCATACAAAGGCATAAGACTGGTGTTTTTCAGAACATCTCCAGCTAGTTTAGGGACTTCCTAACACTCTTGGGATATTATGGCATGCAATTGGCACATTGCACACCTTGTTGCCCATTTTTCACTTCCAACCCACACAGTGTTAACAGTCCCCCTGCACACAGTTACGGAGAAACTCTCATCGATGGTGGAATGAGAAAAACTTGGAAACAGACCAGTACCTATGTCAAGTGGAAGAGACATCCCTGTTGTAACAGCAACTCCTTTATTGTCTCCGCTTGCTCCCACAGCAGTTACAATGGCCTCATCCTTGTATTGCCCACCAGTCACTTGTGCTGCCCCTCAACCAAAAACCTTCACTTTTTTACCTGTGAGGAGCCATCACTGCCAACTACCAACACACCCACCATCCTTCTCACCATTTCTAGCCCAAAAACTGAGGAGATAACATAATCCCATTGGTTAAGAGGCTGGTGTTGGTGACAGAGCTGTTTGAACTTGTATTTGTGCCCAGAAGACCAGAAAACATCAAAGGGATGGGATAATACAATCAACCCACCACCAAACGAGGCTTGCCCACAACAGGTTGGCTCCCCAAAGTCTTTAAGTAGTTGGTCAGTGGTGCCTCAGCTTGATAACCAAGCAGCCTGCCAAAAAGAAAATAATATAAGCCAGGTGTAATATGAGTGGTGTACTCCTACAGTGGGCAGCTTGGACCTTATTGTTCACAGCAAGAAAGCACTGTGAAAACAATATTATAGTTGTCAATGACAGTTCAGGTGCTCAAGAAGTCACTCCGCAACTTAGTGGGACACATCAAGTTCAGATGAAAGTGTGGACCAGGCTCTCATCTACAGTAAGTGTGTTTGTAGCATATATACCCAGCTGTGACTTCACAAAATTTTAACTGTCTGAGGTTTATCTTCTTAATGATGCACAATTTTTGGTAAGTCAATCATTAAATGTATATCATAATGCCTCTACTATCCAGCATGCAAAGTATGGCATTTTCAACAAGATCTCGTCAGTGTGAGTACCCTTGGAGACAGGAGCAAGTGGTGTGAATTTGTGAGACTGGTGCGAGGAAGGTGACACTGAAAACCAAACAAATAATGGCTAAATGCCTATAAATACATAGGAGGGGGCTTTATAAAAAGTCCTCAACTAACTAACTAATAAGAGAGGTAGCATTGCATCGTGTGGGTAGGAATGAGTGTGTTTTTCTCCCTGGTATATGGCAGATTGGTGCGAGTGTTTGGTGGCTGGTGGTGCGAGAATTCTAGATGGCTGGTGCAACTCGTCTGGCCTGCTACCATACTTTGCAGACTGGTCTACTATCATTATCAGGTATGCCACATGTTGCAGGATTCCTTCCTGTCCTTTGAAACACATTCCACAGACTGTAAGAATGGTGGAAGGGAAACCACTGTGAAAGTTTACCAAGTAAGGTTACTGACTGACACTGAGACCCCTCATGGCCAGCCTCATCTCAATCTGTGGAAAAATATGATATTTTGAAGCAATCTCCTTGTAACTTAGGCAACAAATGCCCAAAAATATATCTGCCTGATATCAAAATACAAATCAGGCACAATTTACTAGCAATTGATAAGATCTCTGTCACTGATTAGCTATTGAGTCACCCACCTCTTCCCCCGACGATTTCTGCTCTTCTTAAGTGCTTTGGCTTGGTTCTCTCCACGTAATGTTCTCACCTGGCCAATGAAAGCAAAAATATACAAATAAACTGATGAATTGTATTTATTTTAGGGTTTGAGTGGAAGCCACCAAATCAGTTACTAGAGATTGGACTGTTGCCGCCGCGGGCCTTAGCCGACCGCCTCCTCTCTGGCACGTGACAGCGTGACAGTACGTACCCCGTGTCTCTACTAACCAGGCCAGGCCTTTTACTACTAACGTGTCTCTATTGCTTTGCTACTAACCGTGTACGTATACCGAGCAACCAAGCGGGTTGAGCTCCTTCAGGTTGCCTTCAGTCCGTGGCATGTGTGCCCTTG
Source organism: Lepas anatifera (assembly GCA_034440635.1). Taxonomy (NCBI): domain Eukaryota; kingdom Metazoa; phylum Arthropoda; class Thecostraca; family Lepadidae; genus Lepas; species Lepas anatifera. Next base: position 6,822,158 of record JAOTON010001541.1, on the reverse strand, counting down.
ACGCTGGCGCGCGAGGCGGCGCATATTTTTGCATGAACGAAAAGTTCACTAACTCCTCCAAAATTTATAATAACTTCAAAAACTTCATTGGTTATGCAGTTACCTCTCCGGAATTAACCGTGGAAAGGACTTGAACCGCGCCCCACCGGGGGTCCGGCGCCACCTTCACCCCACCGGGGGCATCGATGGATTCTCCCTCTAACTCCAAAAATATTGGGGTGAGCGCAAATATGCAAAGTGCATTAGGAAGCTCGCGTGAATTCAGTAGGAAATTACTTCACATATTTTAGCGCTCAGGTCAATGTTTTGACCTCCAGAGGTCAAGTTAGGTCACGACAGGCTATTTTCACTCAAATATGCAATGCTTAAGAAAACTGGGCATAGCTCTTATACCATTAGAGCTAATGAGGCATGGTAAACTACATTGGATAGGAAAATGCCAGACCTTTCCCGCTATATGGAACGTAATGACCTCCCGCAAGTGGTTTGACCTCCAGAGGTCACCTCGTGACCTCATATGACCTGAGGTCACGAAAGGTTAGAGAGTGACCTTGCCGTATATCAAATGAAACCTAGTGATGAGACATGCGCGGTGGTGTTTGATTCAGCGCTCTACCTTAATTAGGTCAAAAGTTATTGCCAAAATACTGTTTTTGGCCCTTGGTGACCTTAGAGGATTTCGGAGAAGTCAAATGGCAAATATGACCCCTGGGATCCGTGAAAGGGTGTCCAAGAACGCTTTTATGAGCAATCCGAGCATTTGCAATCGTTTTGTGGCTTTCAGATCATAAGACAGCTTTTCCCCATGCTTTTTCAATGGGAGAGGAGAGATCACCTCGTGACCTCGTGAAAATGATGGGGTGAGAGATAAAGCCCTCAGCAGTGGTCCTGTGTCTCGTCGTTTTTCTGCTATCCCGAAAAAACCTTAGGGAGGCCATCGATGCCCCCGGTGGGGCAAGGGTTAACACGCGCACTGGAGGGGGGCTCGGAGGCCCCCCACCTGTTTTTCCGAGGTGGCCGGGGAACCGCTTGTAGCCGAAAAACGAAACGTGGCCACATTTAACAGAATTTAATAGCGCGTCGATTGGTGAGGACTTTTTGAAAATCGGCCGAAAATTTTTTTACTTATAGGCTTTCAATTTCAGACCTGCATTTTGAGATCGCCGTAAACGCGCGGTCGGACCAGTTAGCTTGCATTGAAGACCGAGTAGTGACGTCATAACGTCATATAAGCGGGACTATATGTCAAGGTCACTTCACATGCAAGTCAAGGTCAAGGTCAAAGGTCACAGGTCAAGGTCATATCTTCACTTTCAAGGTCACTGACCACTGTGCGTCCGGCCAAATGACGTTACCCCGTCTGACATATATTATGCTATGACGTCATCGGTAGGGTACCCCAATACAAAGGTCAAGGTCAAAGGTCAAGGTGAAAGTTCATTGGGAAAGGTCAATCCTCATTTCCCGCCAAACAGTGGCTACAGTGTTAGTCAAAGTGTAAATAATAAGTAGCATACCATATGGTGACCTTAAAGGTCAATGACCTTGAATGACCTTGACCCAAAAGTTGTGGGGAAGCCTCTTTGAGACCTCTTCTCTATGAACCTTGTCCGCCTTTAGCTTATTCCCGCCATTTTCCTGCATAATCACAGCATTTACCAATCGATCCCAGCATGGCCAATATTTGACCTTTACGACCTCGTTTGACCTTGAAGATATTGATCTAGGTCAATGAAAATTGGTCATCATGTAGATCACCATAGCCCCCACCCACCTACCAAAGGGCGTTTTTCTAACCCTCTTAGTTTCCGAGATCTTAGGGGGCCTACCAGGCCCCCTCCAGTGCGCGTTAGTGCCAGACCCCCTCCAGTGCGGGTGTTAACACGCATATTGACGGGGGTCTGAGCCAGCTTCACTTTGACGGGGGCGGGTACCCGACCCCCTTAACATGCGCCCCGCTGGGGGGGCGAAATTCGCCCTCTCCTCCCGGTGTTCCACAGATAGCTCAAACACGAAAAGACTCAGAACAACAAAACTTACAGTACCTTATCCCTAATCAATTTTACAAACCTGACCAAATTTTGAGTTAAGGTTATATCAGGTCAAGGAGCTATTCAAGGTCAAGTGACGCGACCAAAACCTAAAATCGTGAGTTTGAAGCGGCGCCCAGGGAACATCAGCAAACCGATCAGTTTGAAACTTCCAGAATATGATAAGGTTATTAGGGTCTACAAATCTGCTGTCTCGGAATTTTGATATTGTTGACCGAAGGTGGGGTCAATTTTTGGTCATCCCCATTAATTATAAGTCCATGGTGAAAAATATAATGGGCTCGTTTTCAGTAAGAACTGGATAGATAAAGCTGAGAATCCCAAACCGTGTATTCTTACCACGATCTTGACCATAAGGCTGAGTTTTTGAGCATCTGACCTCTCAAAGGTCATGCCAGGTCACGGGAGCATAGAGTGATTGTTTTGCCAATAACTTCTCACTGAATTGAGTTAACACGCGTATTGACGGGGGTCTGAGCCACCTTCGCATTGACGGGGGGGCGGGTTCCCGCCCCCTCCTAAGATCTCGAGAACCACGGTAGGTAGCGAAAAACGGTAAACGGCGTTGGGCTGCCCATTCACTTCTACATCGAAAACATTTGAACCATTTTTTTGTCAGGTCACATTTAAGGTCATGAGAGGCCAAAACATGCCCGTCATAGGGATAACATGTAAATTCAGTTTTTCGGCCATTACATCTGAACAAGTAAAGATAGAGCAAAACGACTTTCACTGTATGAATCCTCTTAGCAAGCCAAATCGAATGATATATAATTTGATCTTGCTGGGTCAAATCAAGGATTTGACCTGACCTGAGGTCAGGTCAGGGTCAAATTATATAAAATGCATATCATTAGAACGGCAAAGCCCAGGCGAGTCTAATGCAGCTAAAATAAATGCTATATCACCATCCGTTACTGAGTTATTCCGTAAAAACCATTTTTCCCATGTATTTCCTATGGAGAGGTCGTGCCTCGTACCTGACCTTAGGTTATCGATATAAAAAATACCGGAACATATTTTAGAGAACTCGGTGGGGCCATTATGTGATATGAGTTTCAATCAGATAAGTTCACCCTGCTCCGACTTATGCTATCTTAAACTTTTTATGAGGTCGGGTCACTTGACCTGTACTGGTGACCTGACCTGAGATGACCTAACCTTAAAATTTTCACAGAAGTTGTAAAAATGATGAGGGAAAAGGTATATCACGTACGGCGGCGCTACGCGTCGCCGTTTTTCTCTACTATCTCCGAAAAACCCGAGGGGGGCGGGTACCCGCCCCCGTCAATGCGCGTGTTAACACGCGCATTGACGGGGGTCTGAGCCACTTTCGCATTAATGGGGGGCGGGTACCCGCCCCCTGAGATCTCGAGAACCACGGTAGGTAGCGAAAAACGGTAAAGCGTTGGGCTGCCCATCCACTTCTCCATCGAAAACATTTGAACCATTTTTTGTCAGGTCACATTTAAGGTCACGAGAGGTCAAAACATGCCCGTCATAGGAATAACATGTAAATTCAGTTTTTCGGCCATTACATCTGAACAAGTCAAAATAGAGCAAAACAACTTTAACTATATGAATCCTCTTAGCAAGCCGAATCGAATGATATATAATTTGACCTTGCTAGGTCAAATCAATGATTTGACCTGACCTGAGGTCAGGTCAGGGTCAAATTATATACGATGCATATCATTAGAACCGCAAAGCCCAGGCAAGTCTAATGCAGCTAAAATAAATGATCTATCACCATCCGTTACTGAGTTATTCCGTAAAAACAATTTTTCCAATGTATATCCTATGGAGAGGTCATGCATCGTACCTTACCTTAGGTCATCGATATAAAAATACCGGAACATATTTTAGAGAACTCGGTGGGGCCATTATGTGATATGAGTTTCAATCGGATAAGTTTACCCTGCTCCGACTTATGCTATCTTAAACTTTTTTTTGAGGTCGGGTCACTTGACTTGTACTGGTGACCTGACCTGAGATGACCTAACCTTAAAATTTTCACAGAAGTTGTACAAATGATGAGGGAAAAGGTACAGCAAGAACGGCGGCGCTACGGGCCGCCGTTTTTCTACTATCTCCGAAAAACCCGAGGGGGCGGGTACCCGCCCCCGTCAATGCGCGTGTTACAGCTCCCATTTTGCTTGCATTGTGCTTATATTGTCACGGGGAGTCGATTGATATGCAACATGACCACACCAGGTCACTCTGTGACCCTGACCTAGCTCGAGGTCAGGTCATTTTCACTATTTGACCTAGCAAGGCATATTATACATTGTTCGATTCGCCGCGATGAGGGGAATCCAATCATGCATAAATATTTGCTCTAGCTTCCCTGAGGGCAGATCTAGAGAGAGAATTGAGCCGCTTATTTTCTGTATTGGTGTGAATTAGTGTGAATATATGTATGGTCTCAAACGTACACTGCTCTGTTGTAAACCTATGGAACCTTCTTTGACCTATGCGGACCTCAATATTGACCTGACATAAAAATCATCCGTATATAATATAATCGTCTTGTCAACAGGTTTCTAACGCTGCCCGTAATTTTCCTTTAGCTTTCGTGGGGAATGAGATACGGAGGGCGGCGAAAAACGCCCCCAGCGGGGCGCGTTATGCCAGGGACCCCAGCGCACAGTGATGCAGGAGGCCTGAAAAACGGGACGAAATTCATAGCTCAATAAATAATGATGATAGAACAATGTTTTGGGTTCAATTTGAAGTTCTCCATCAGGCGGCTCAAACAAGCACTCCAAATTTTGTTTTTCCTCTTAACCCTCCTTTTTCCAGGGAGTCAATTCTACCCCCTCCTTAATTTTTCGTGATGGGAGAAAAACGGCTCGGTTTAGTGCAATGCAGCGTGTCAAGTGCAAACCAGAATCAATTTGGTACATCTTGACGAAATTTTAACCCAAGGTCAGCTCAGGTCACCGAGTTATGGTATCATTTCTAAACCGATGTGAGGCAATGTTGATTCTCAAAACAAGGTTGACAAAAGCCGGGAGTAACTCGGCTTCTAGAGGAGTTAGATCGAGTTTCTATACACCATTCTAAAGCTCTTGTAAAGGAAAATCTAAAGCAGACATCCATTTTAAGGCCAGGTCCATAACGAAGATACCAGAGCACGCCTTGGCACCCATTTGGTGCGCTACTTTATGCAGAGGCTATCGAGGGCTTATAATGGTTCTTACAGTGACTGTAGCTTTATGAAATATTTAAATAGTCGCAAATCTGACCATGCGATAAGCTGAATAAAGGTAAAAGTAAGGGAAACAATTCATTTGATGGATAATTTGTTTTAATGATTGGATTTTTCCAGTTGTTGGCCGGCAAAGATTGAAAGTGAAAAATGCATTCTCACCTCGTATTTATTAGCATTATGGACATAGTTTGGGGAGCGTAGGGTATTAACACGCGCATTGACGGGGGATGGGTACCCGCCCCCTCGGGTTTTTCGAAGATAGCAGAAAAACGGCGGCGCGTAGCGCCGCCGTACTTGGCATACCTTTTCCCTCATCATTTTTACAACTTCTGTGCAAATTTTAAGGTTAGGTCATCCAAGGTCAGGTCACCAGTACAGGTTAAGTGACCCGACCTAAAAAAAGTTTAAGATAGCATAAGTCAGAGCAGAGTAAACTTATCCGATTGAAACTCATATCACATAATGGCCCCACCTAGTTCTCTAAAATATGTTCCGGTATTTTTGATATCGATGACCTAAGGTCAGGTACGGGGCATGACCTCTCCATTGGAAATACATGGGAAAAAATGGTTTTTACGGAATAACTCAGTAACGGATGGTGATAGAGCATTTATTTTAGCTGCATTAGACTCGCCTGGGCTTTGCAGTTCTAATGATATGCATTTTATATAATTTGACCCTGACCTGACCTCAGGTCAGGTCAAATCCTTGATTTGACCTAGCAAGGTCAAATTATATATCATTCGATTTGGCTTGCTGAGAGGATTCATACAGTTCAAGTCGTTTTGCTCTATCTTTACTTGTTCAGATGTAATGGCCGAAAAACTGAATTTACATGTTATCCCTATGACGGCTGTCTTTGACCTCTCGTGACCTTAAATGTGACCTGACAAAAAAATGGTTTGAATGTTTTCGATGGAGAAGTGGATGGGCAGCCCAACGCCGTTTACCGTTTTTCGCTACCTACCGTGGTTCTTGAGATCTTAGGGGGGAGGCGGGTACCTACCCCCCGTCAATGCGAAGGTGGCTCAGACCCCCGTCAATGAGCGTGTTAAAACATCGTCAGAAGATAACCACTGTTAAGCCTTAAAAACCGAAAAACGCAAAAAAACTGTGACAAGCGACTTTCTTCAAAATCCAAGAGAGGTAGTATGTATGTACAGCCGGTTCGATACCAATTGGTAGGTATTAGGGTGCGGTCGTTTTTGCAAAAAATATCTCACAAATGATGATCCTTGCCGACACCATTGTTGCCTCACCTGCTGCGTTTTAACTGGGTGCATGAATTGACGTTTGCAATACTACAAAGTCAAAATTCGAGTAATTTAGAAGACACAGAAAATCATCGGGATCAGTGAAAAAAGTTTTTTTTGTCTATAATTTTCCAACTTGACATCCCATCCAGTTTGCGGGGTCCCAAATTTAAAGAGCTCGTCAAAATTCATTGCTAGAGACGAAACGTCTATGAGAAGAGTAATCGTTTCTAAGATATTTCTTAAACGAACTGACACTAATACCCAGGCCATTTTTTAACATGTTAACTGGGGGCCAATTGCTTCCCCCCAGTCGACCGAAATGCCCTCCCCAGTGCCGGGAAATTGGCCCCTCAGTGAAATAGACAAGTAGTACTTATAACTGAATAAGCGCAAAGTCACCTAACGAAAATAAGACAGAACACCACCCAATAATAATAATTGTGTTTTGTTGCTCGTCCCAAATTGGCAATCCACAAAAACTGTGTTCAAAAACTAACATCAGTAGCTGTCCACTCATCGTGCAAAAACCAAAGAAAGCAAGTAGTTACGGAAAATTCCCGGCTAAGTAACCTCAGGATAAATTTAACTAACCACAACGCTGGAGATAGCCTACAACCAACCAAACATCGATTTCTATCCAACCAGAAGCCCCCCGTCCCAGCCAGTACCGTGGCATTGCCTGTGTTTTGTTTTTGTACGCCCGTTTTTAAAGCGCTCTCTTTTCGGGTGTTTCGGTAAGAATTTCCGTTTTTTTTGGTCTTCCGGCCAACATTGGTCTGCTTCCATCGTCCGGTCTCTGGCAAAGGCCGAACGATTTTAGAGATGACCGGTCCCCTGACCAGTCCCCGATGGGCCAGACTACTCAGCATCCAGATGGCCAGAACGACCCACGGACCTAACTACTGCATTGGTGTAGTAAATAACAAATTTTTTTACTTGTAATACTGTGATATTTGATCCTAAGGAAAGTATTAGAATTGCCCCCTTCCCATCACGCCACCTTAAAAAACATCCACTAAACGATTTAATGCAAGAGGCACTCTACTATGCTCATTTTGTAGCTACTTTAGTCTTCTTTACAGCACATTCAAGCTGTTCAGGCTGTAACTTATAACATCCGCCAATAAGCTAAAAAATTTTCAAAATTGAAAAAAACACCGTAAAGAACACTTGCTAGCAAACTTTGCCCAAATTACCAATCACACCGAGTCAAATAAAAAAAACATCAATTGACCGCGCATTTCTGGTGTTACGGCTGATCCATCGGTTAATTTGGAATTCTGGCCACTGTTACAATTGCTCCGTGTTACATCTGACCCCAGTCTAAGTTGTTACTTAGCTTTTCTCATTGATTCCTTGAATTTGAAAATTGGGAGAGACTATATATTCGGTAGAATCATCAAACTGGCTCCCAAGAAACACTTCCAACAGGGAAAAAGTTGGCGACGCCACACGACCCTGACAGTTGGGGCGTCGATAAATCCCAAAAATAATTAAGTGGTTTTTGCAAAACATTCACTATATGTTTTTGACAGCAACAGCCCCACAACATAGTAAGTATGTACATAGAACTTGCCTCGATTTAGATTATAAACCATCTGTGTTTGATACTGAAGGAATTTACTTGCCTTGCGAAACTCATAAAGAAAAATAAGAAATAGTTTATTTATTTGACATACATTGCGACAGCTTCAGGGCTGCCAGACCGGCCATTTTCTGGCAACATTTCTCGAACTCAGCCTTTTTGTCGTTTTTGGCCCGGTGATTTTTTTTGGTTGGGCCTTTCTTGGAATCTGGCCTTTTGGCCCTTTTTCTGGGCCCTGGGACCCAAGCTATTTTTGGTTTGATCATTGCATAAATATGGCTCCTTTTGGCCTTCTCCGCTCTTGAATAAGATGTTTTGACACCAAAAAAGTAACAGAGCAGCAGAAAAACTGTTATGGCGGTGGGAAGGACGATCCTCAAGAGTGACGGCCACCAAAAATTGGACGCGGAGGATGCGATACTATAGACACCCTTTGAGTGCAAAGTTAATGCCAAAGTGCGCCCTCTGAGGCTACACCCTCCCCCCACTTACTAAAATCATACATTTCCCACTTTTCAAGAGCAAGAAGTTCACAGGTGAAAAAAAACAGAAAAATTATTAAATGTTAGCGGGGAATGGTGCGGCCAAGATAATTGATGGTTCTGAATTAGTTCTAAACAGTGATACGAGTCGACTTTCTGTGGGCTTATGACTACTGTTAGGGGCTGTTTTACCCTCAAATCTGGCCTTTTTTGGCATATTTGATTTACTTACTTGGTAATTTCTGTTAAAACAAATTTTGAACCCTTCTTGTTGCTGTTTCTAACTCGGATTTGGCCTTTTGTCGCCGAAAAAAACTAGCAGCCCTGGGCAGAATCCATAATTTATGGAATTTGAAAAAAATGGAAACCGATTTTTTATTACTAAGGCGTCTATTAACACGCCCTACCCCTCCAAAAATGGGGCCTTGATTCCCTGAAAAGACTAATATGGCCAGCACAAGAAATGCCCCCCCCCACTGATATTTCCTTAAAAAATGCCCTGCTAATACCTACCAATCAGTGTGGAACCGGCTGTACGTACATAACAGTGAGTTTTAACAGCAGGGTGGTGACCAAAGATTAACGGAAAATTGGTTTGAAATAACATTTTACAAAGGGGAAGAATTAAAATATCAATTTTCTTATTCACGGCCTGATCCTGCTGTGACCTAATAACTATTGAATGTTTTGCTTTCGTTGTCTATGCTTTCGTTGTCTCAATTTACCATCCTCCTTCTCAACTTTATTGTCTCCTTCAATTAGAGGCTGTCCATCAATAACGTTACGCATATTTTGCTATTTTTTTACCCCCTTCCCATCATTTAAATGTGTCATTTGACTGGAGAAATGAAATAATACACGTCGATTGGTGGATGCCACGCGCGCCATTGCCACAATGACCCACCGACTACGGGCAGAACATGCGCTCACTAAAACTGTCATAACTTTTTTCGGCCGTCGGTTGCCGACCTACAGATTCTGCCAATGTAAAGAAGACACTTTCCAGAATACATGGTATGATTTTCTAGCTGATCCTGACTGTGCCTTTTTTGCCAGCCTAAGGAAATATTATGTATGTTATACATTTAAGTTCCGAAACATATGTTTATTAAAACAAACTCACTGCATTCTTCGGAGCAGCTAGAACCGTATTTTTGTAACCAGAAGGCTGCAAACATCCAAAGCTTTACGGTAGTATACGTATTTTAATGGATGGCGAGGTGTGACTACCTGTTATTAACGTTTTAGATCACGCTACTATTTCTGGCCCGATACCCGTATTTAGCGAGGCAGAATAAGTTTCAAGTTTCAGCTCCTGTGAAACCAATTTGGTACGCTAGAGGAAGAAAATAATTATGGTTTTCCGGGTTCCAAACAATTCTCAAACGCATCGCATACATTTGATATCAATTCTAGAAAGCCATTTTTGGCATTTTCGTCCCGTTTTTAGGCCCGCTGCACCACTGTGCAGCGGGGCGCGTGTTAAATCTCAAGAACCACGTTAGGTGACGAAGAAGGGTAAGCAGTGTCGGGTAGCCCACCCACTTCTCTATCGATAATATTGGTTTATTTTTGTCAGGTAATATTTAAGGTCACTAGAGGTCAAGACATACCGCCATGGATAACATGTAAATGAAGGTTTTTGGTCATTACATTTTAACAAGTAAAGATAAAACAAAATAATTTAGACTATTGCAATCCTTGCAGCGAGCTGAAACGAATGATGTATAATATGACCTTGCTAGGTCAAATCAGGTAAAATATGGCATATGCCATTTGACCTAACCTGAAGTCAGGTCAAGGTCAAGTTAGATCAAAATGCGTCTAATTAGAACCGCAAAGACAAGATAAATATAATGAAGATAAGATAAACACTACATCACCATCTGTTACAAGTTATTCAGTTAAAACCATTTTTCCATGTATTTGCAATTGAAGAGGTCATGGCTCGTATCTGACCTTAGGTTATCGTTATCAAAAATACTGGAACATGTTTTAGAGAACTCGGTGGGCCCACTATGTGATATGAGTTTCAATCGGATAGGTTCACCCAGTTCTGACTTATGCTATCTTAAACTTTTTCTGAGCTCAGGTCACTGGACCTGTACTGGTGACCTGACCTGAGATGACCTAACCTTAAAATTTTGACAAAAGTTGTAAAATAAGCGGAGAAAAGGTATACCAAGTGCAGCGGCGCAACATGCGGCACCGTTTTTATGCTATCTCCAAATAAACCCGAGGGGCGGGTACCCGCGCCCCGTCAATATGCGCGCTAACACGCGCGCCCACTGGCGTCCCTGGGATGATGCACTTCATTGGGGGGAGGCGTATTTTGACCCCCTCTGTAACTCGTTTTCCAGGAAAGCTTATGAAAAAATTACAGACGGCGTTTGAAAGTTCTTGACGATAAAATTATTTATTAAATTATACAACACAGGGCCCAACCAAGCGTACCACCAGATCCAAATACAACACACATTAAAACAAGCAAACAAAAAAAACAAGAAATAAATACCACCCCCAGATCACCGGCCACCACAAGAACAGGCCCAACCACAGACCCCCCACAAAAAGAAAAATCATAAGAACGATCCCTAGTGAAAAAAATCCCGTGGGACTCTCCCATGCCAATGACATGGGATCCCTTGCTTGTCTCACTGGGATCTCTTGCTTGTCCCAGTGGAATTCCACTTCATGTCCCAGTGGGATTCCCTTGCTGGTCCCAGTGGGATTCCCATGCATATCACTCTGGAATTCTCTTGGATGGAAGTCTCATGAGATTTAGCTCAAATCTCAAGGCAGTACGAAGAGGAAAAGCAGACTGCACTTCATTTAACACGGGCGTTGACGGGGGCGGGCACCCTCCCTCTCCCTCGTTTTTTTTTAAATGGCACAAAAACAGCGGCGCATAGTGCCACCGCACTTGGTTAACCTTTTTCTTATCATTTTTACAACTTTTTACAAAATTTTACGGTTGGGTCATATCAGGTCAGATCACCAGTACAGGCCAAGTGACCTCACCTAAAAAAAGTTAAAGACAGCATAAGTCAGAACAGGGTGAACTTATCCTATTAAAACTAATATCACATAATGGGCCACTGAGTTCTCTAAAATATATTCCGGTATTTTTAATATCGATGACATAAGTTAAGATACCAGCCATGACATCTCCGTTGGAATTACATGGAAAAATTATTTTAATACGCGCATTGACGGGGGTCTGAGCCACCTTCGCTTTGACGGAGGGGGGGCGGGTACCCACTGCCTCCCCTAAGATCTCAAAAACCACACGAGGTTTCGAAAAACGGTAAAGGGCGTTGGGTAGCCCATCCACGTATCCATCAAAATGTTTTTAACTATTTTTGTCAGGTCAAATTTAAGGTCACTAGAGGTCAAAACATGCCGTCATAGGGATATCATGTAAATGAATGTTTTCAGTCATTACATCTGAACAAGTTAGGATAGAGAAAACACATTGAACTATATGAATCCTCGCAGCAAGCCGAATCGAATGATATATAGAATAACCTTGCTGGATCAAATCAAGGACTTGACCTGACCTGAGATCAGGTCAAGGTTAAGTTAGGTAAAATGCATATCATAAGAACTGCAATGACAAGGAAATATAATGCAGTTAAAATAAACGCTCTATCACCATCCGTTACTAAATTATTCAGCTAAAAACATTTTCCCATGTATTTCCAATGGAGAGGTCATGGCTCGTACCTGACCTTACGTCATTGATATACAAAATACCGGAACGTATTTTAGAGAACTCGGTGGGGCCAATATGTGATATAAGTTTCAATCGGATAAGTTCACTCCGTTCCGACTTATGCTATCCTAAAAATGTTTGAGGTCAGGTCACGACCTGTACTGGTGACCTAACCTGAGATGACTTAACCTTAACATTTTGGAAAAAAAGTTTAAAAATGATGAGAGAAAATGTATTCCAGGTACGACGGCGCTGCGCGCCGCCGTTCTTATGTTTTCTCCGAAAAACCCCAGGGGGCGGGTACTCGTCCCCTCGTCAATGCGCGTATTAAGTCAATAACTTTGTAATGGATGGTGATAGGGTGTTTTTCTTTTAACGGCATGTATGTTCCTCGTCTTTTCAGTTCTAATGATATGAATATTACATAATTTGACCTTGACCTGACCTCAGGTCAGGTAAAGTTATTTCTTACCTAATTTGACCACACAAGGATATATTATATATCATTCGATTTGGCTTCCTGCGAGGATTTCGATTGTGTTAATTGTTTTGCTCTACCTTTACTTGTTCACCAAATACCTGCATTTACATGTTATTCCTATGACAGCATGTCTTGACCTCTGGTGACCTTAGATGTGACCTGACAAAAAATGGCTTAGATAGAGAAGATAGAGAAGTGGGTGGGCTACCCAACGCCCACTACCGTCTTTTCGCTATCTAGCGTGGTTCTCGAGATCTTTGCGGGGCGGGTACCCACCCCTGTTAAAGCGAAGGTGGCTCAGATCCCCGTAAATGCGCGTCTTAACACGCGCATTGACGGGGGTCTGAGCCACCTTCGCCTTGACGGGGGCGGGGGGCGGGTACCCGCCTCCCTCCCCTAAGATCTCGAGAACCGCGCTAGGTAGCGAAAAACAGTAAACGGTGTTGGATAGCCCATCTACTTCTCCATCGAAAATATTTCAACCAATTTTTTTGTCAGCTCACATTTAAGGTCACTAGAGGGGAAAACATGCCATCATAGGGATAACACGTAAATGAAGTTTTCGGCCATTACATCTGAACAAGTCAAGATAAGCAAAACTATTTAAACTATATGAATCCTCGCGACAAGCCGAATCGAATGATATATAATATGACCTTGCTAGGTCAAATCAAGGATTTGACCTGACCTGAGGTCAGGTCAAGGTCAAATTGAGAAAAATACACATTATTAGAACCGCAATGATGAGGAAAATATAATGCAGTTAAAATAAACGTTCTATCTCTATTCATTACTGAGCTATTCGGTTAAAACCAGTTTTTCCATGTATTTCCAATGGAGAGGTCATGGCTCGTACCTGACCTTAGGTCATCGATATCAAAAATACCGGAACAATTTTTAGACAACTCGGTGGGGCCATTGTGTGATATGAGTTTCAATCGGATACGTTCACCCTGTTCCGACTTATGCTATCTTAAACTTTTGAGGTCAGGTCACTTGACCTGTACTGGTGACCTGACCTGAGAAGACCTAACCTTAAGATTTTGAAAAAAAGTAGTAAAAATGATGATCGAAAAGGTACGCCAAGTACGCCGGCACGTAGCGCCGCCGTTTTTTTGAGAATAAAAAAACGATCTATCTCTAAAACGATCTATCTCCGAAAAACCCGAGGGGGGCGGGTACCCGGCCCCCGTCAATGCGCGTGTTAAACACGCTTTACAGACTCAGTGAGTCCCGCTGCGATACAATTCACAGTTTTGGAGCTTTCGAGACACTCAGCTTCAACAACGTTTGCTCATCGTGGATCTTCTTCCGCAGGACAAGCTTGATCTCGTTCCCGGCCATTTAACTCTTTTTCTGGACGAAATCTGAGCCAAATCAGTTATTAGCTGGGCCGATAATCGATGAGACACTACCAGATGCCAACCCATTAACGCACCTTTAACACGCGCATTGACGAGGGCGGCGGGTACCCGCCCCCCTCCTTCGTTTTTTTGGAGACAGCATGAAAACGGCGGCACATAGCGCCGCCGTACTTTACATACCTTTTCGCTGATCATTTTTACATTTTTTGTCAACATTCTAAGATTAGGTCATCTCAGGTCAGGTCACTAGTACAGGTCAAGGGACCTGACCTCAAACTCATTTAAGATAGCATAAGTCAGCACAGGTTGAACTTATTTGATTGAAACTCATATCGGATAATGGGCGAAACGAAATCTCTAAAGCATATTCCGGTATTTTGTATATCGATGACCTAAGGTTAGGTACGAGCCATGACCTCTCCATTGGAAATGCATGGGAAAAATGGTTTTAACTACAAAACTTAGTAACAGATGGTGATAGAGCGCTTATGTTACTTTCATTAGAAAGGCCTTGTCCTTGCAACCCTAATGGTGTGCATGTTGACCTAATTTGGCCTTGACCTGACCTCGGATCAGGTAAAATGCAATATTTGACCTGATTTGACCTATCAAGGTCATATTATACATTATTCCATTCGGCTTCCTGCGAGGATTCCAATGTTCTAAATTGTCTTGCTCCATCTTTACTTGTTCAGATGTAATCATCGCAAACCTTCATTTAAATGTTGGGACCTTCCACGACATTTCAGCACAGGCCTTACACCCTCATATCTCCAATTTTCTTCAAACTTTGTCCATGAGGTTATCGGCAGCCCAGAACACGCCTGTGGCATTCTTGGCTCGCTTGCAACGGTTCAGGACTTATAGCCTCCGGAAATTTTACCTTTTGCAGGCGCAGCAGTTTCTTCTACAGCTATTGTATTCAATTAGAATAATGATGAACGGGTAAAATGACACATCAAAATGATTAGAATAAACCAATAAACACAACTGTGGTAATCTCAAAATATTTTATTTTTATTGAAAAAGTTGTGATAATTTAAAAAAAATTAAGTAGCTTTAAAACTATGTTCTTTAGCGTCGACTTGAAAACTGACCATAGCAAGAAAAAGAGCACCTCTCAAAGTGTTAGATCAAGAATAAAATCCGTGGATATTTGGTTCTGAACATGAAAAAAACTACCAAAATATAACATGGGTATGTGCCGTCAGCACATCCCCGCGCGGTGCGCATGCCACGTTTGCTCCCCCCTACACCTTAGATGCCGTGACATTTACCTGAAGATCATTGCCGATAGAGCAAGGAGTTATGCGTTGACAGAAGAACTTTGTTTCCAATCATTTCTGTCGTTTTCACTCTTTGTTTCAGCGATTGGAATTTCTGTCTTAACCCTCGCACGTAGGTACAGGGGGTTGTTGCAACCCCCCTTAAGGTTTTTCAATAATTGAAAACGAGCTTTTTACGTTAGAGCCTTGGAAGTTTGTATAGCTTCTGGGGCATTCATTGCGCATGTTTTGCAAAACAAATTGGTCCTACCTTTCAAGGTCACGGAGTTATGACCTCAAGAGTGGAAGCATGTTGAGGTCATTTGTGCGCCTGTACCCGTTTTCACGTGAATTCTCCAGACTCTCATTGTTCTTTTGCAGCTTTTATTCATGAACTGGCCCAGAATATTTTCTTCCAAACTTCGAGAATCACTTTTATCAGGTTAGACCTTTCATGACCTTTCATGTCCTTCATTAACCTTGATTTGACCTTGCGTGACCTAAGTGATAGCTCTGCGTCGAATAACGACGCGTCAAAAACCTCTTATGTATTTCCACGCAGGGGCCCTTACCAGCTAAGGTTACCCCAAACCAGGTTGCGTCCCAAGACAAAGTCAGTAAGCTCCTGTATAATACTCTCTCAGAGTACCGGATCAGTCCAGGGACCCCTTGCCAAACTCCCTCTCAGAAGGCCAAAACCCATTTCAGGGGACCCAAGATTAACCGAAAGGGGTCATACCAGTTAAGAGGTTCCAGGCCAGATAAGGGGCCCCTGATGGCTCAAAAAGCGCCAGTGCCAGCACCAGAGTTTCAAGATCAGCAAAGGGACCCTGACCATCTGAAAGGGCCTCAGGTCAGCTCAGGGAGCCAGACCCACTGCGAGGGCCCTAAATCGGCTCAGCAGGCCCAGAAAAACTCAGGGGGCCAGTCCAGTTGGGCCCCCGACGATTTCAAGGGACCTAAATCCGCACAATAGGGCCCGGACAAGCTAAAAGACCCATACTCGTTTAAAGGGCCCAATATCACCTCAGGGGCCCATACCAGCTCAAGGGACACCAATCCAGATAGGGACCTTATGGCCAAGCCATGGACCTTCTAAGTAAATCCTTTCAGTGGCCCTAGACCAGTTCATGGCCACTGAGCCAGCTTATGGTCTAAGGCCGAGCCAGTAAGCTTATGTGCAATATCATCTCACGGCCTCAGAACAGTTCAGGGACTACCTGCAAAACTCCCTTTCCGGCGGCTGACAGCCAACTCAGGGGACCCAAGACCAGCTGATACCAGTTCCGACAAGCTTAGGGCGCTGCAGTGCCAACAATGGGTTTCAAGATCAGTGTGGGGGGCTGGATATCTAAATGGATCAGCTGATCAGCTGAGGGGACTCAATATCACGTCAGAGGACCCACCAACAACTCAGGGGACCCAGGCCTGTTCAGGGACCCCAAAGCCGCTCAGGGGGCTTAGAAAAAGAGGACGATACCGAGGAGCCTCAAGCTCAAGTCTAGAACCTCCTGTGCAGAAGTTTCTCAAGGACTCCCAGAACAACTCAGGGGCCCTTAGTGAAGCTCCATCTCAGTAGGCATAAAACCAATTCAGGGGTTCCAGATCATCTCATGGGTTCCAGAATATCTCAGAGGTCCCAAAAACATCTGAGGGTACCAACAACATACCAATTACCCTACCAAAAACATCCCATACCAGTTTAGGAGGGTAAGACAAGATAAAAGGTCTCAAATACCTCAGGCGTTCAAGTTTCGTCTCACAGTTCCATATCAGCCCATGTGTCTCAAGATAAGCGGGCCCCAGAACAGCCCAAGGGCCCCTGCGAAACGTTGATCTCAGGAGGCACAAATTCAACTCAGGGGTGCAGGCCAGCTCAGGGATCCGAAGAACGGCTGAAGTTCAGGGGCCACAGACCAGATAAGGGGCCCACTATGAGCTCAGGGGCTCGTGTCCCAACTTTTAGGGGTCCAGTTTAGCCCAGGGTTCTCAAGATCACTGCAGAGGACCCGACCATGTAAAGGGCCCAGACCAGCTCAAGGGCCCACACCATTCCAGGGGTCCAACCCAGCTGCAGCCCTCAGTCTATTTAAGGAGCCGAGGACCAGCTTAACTTCACAGAATCTCAAAACTTCTAAAGGAGAGGGGGAACACCAACGCGGGGTCTCCACGCTAATTAAGAGGCCGTCAAGCTAAGAGGCCCTGAATCACCTCAAGGAGTGCCAAATCAACTCAGGGAGCCCATACCAGCTCAGGGGTCCTAACACCGCTCGGAGACCTTAGCACGCGAAGTTCAGGGGTCTAAAAGTGTCCCCACCTATTTTCCAAGGTGCCCGGAGAACTGTTCACCACCAGAATACGCTACTCGGCCATATTTGAGAGAACGCATTATTGCGTTGATTAATGAACGAATTTCCAAAATTGGTTAGTATTTACTTATAGGCTTTCAAATTCAAACATATTTTGAGACCGTTGCAATCACGCAGTCGCACCAGTTCGCCTGCACTGTAGACCGAGAGGTGACGTAATAACGTCAGATAATATTGCTAACAAGTAGGTAGAATTAGACTACTAGATTAAAGGGAATGTGGCATCTTGGTCGAGTCCTGGAATTTAGTGCAATTAGGCGAAATTTTGTCCGAAAATAATGAAACCACTCATGATTTCTCAGAAAAACGTACAATAAACTCAATATTTTGATTTCTAAATTACTCCTCTAGAAAAAGAAATAAATATCAGACTGTGGATGATGTCACGATTCGGCAACCACTACTATACTTAAAAGCTTCAAGGGCTTCGATTGGCTGATGCTCATCGTGACGTCAGCATATGTCGTCACACCAGTAGCTCACAACAATGGCCGCCCGGCGAGGGGCTGATGAGGGGGCTGGTTTCCGGTAGGTTTTAGTTTTTTCTGCGGAAATATCGAGTTCCAAGACAAATGATATATGGAGTACCGGGTTTTCCGACCTGCTTTACAACTTGGCTATCTCAGTTAAAATCACGTTATTAAGGCGCCACGTTCCTTTTATGGATAACCAGGCTCTAAATTACGTTTTGCCTTTTCCCTAAAATTGGTTCGAATTTAAATTCTCCCACGATGCTGTAGAGGCGGACAAAGGAGCTAAGCTCAGAACGCCTATCAAGGAAGCATACATAATAAAATAATAACGTCATATAATCGGGTTATATGTTAGTCACCCCAAATAAAGGTCAAAGTCATATGTCAAGGTAATTTAACCCTGTGTTCCGGACAGATGGCATTGCTCAGTTTAAGGTATGCTTTGCTGTGACTTCATAATTAAGATTACTCATTGGCAAGGTCGATGTCACTGGGCAAAGTCAAAGACTTTTTCAAGGCCAAACCCTCATTTCCGGCTCAAAGATTGTTACAGTGCCAGTTGTATTGTACGTTTGTGGGAATATGTTTTGTTAATAATAGGTCATTAACCTTGAATGACCTTGACCTCAAACTTTCAGAGAACATTGAGTGGGACCTTCCCCCTATGACCTTAGTTCACTTGCAGTGTATTACCGCTTTTTCTGCATACTCACAGCATTTCCCAATAGGTTTTCAGCACGGTTCATATGAGACCTCTACAAACTCATTTTCCCTAAAAGATACTGAGCTAGGTCAGTGAAACTTAGCCATAACTTAGATAACCATCACCCTCACCAAACTCCCATCGGGTGATTTCTAAACCTCTTGGTTTCTGAAATCTCAGGGGGGGTGGGCACTCAGGTCCCTCCACTGCACATTGACGCCAGACCCCTCTCCACTGCGCGTGTTAAGGTAAGAGCACATGGCCCAACACTAAATCACGTACCCTCTGTGAAAGAACGACTTAGGGTTCTGCTTAGTTCAGCTGAGCGACCTTAGACCAGCTTAGGGACCCGTACTCTTCCTGACGCAGAGTCGCGACGGAAAGCCCTGGTGCCGCCCCTGGTCCTCGGCTCCTTTACAAAGAAGTGGAAAGGGACATATAGATCAAATTGTGACTCAGTCGATCCCACGAATGCTGTAAATTGAACCATTATTGCTTATGGGCTGGAAATATTTTGTGAGAACAGAAGCAGTAAGACCCGAACTGTCCCTCCAGGTTCTCTCGATTTCCAAATCAGGGGGTCCTGACCCCCCAACCTCCCTGGAATCTCCACCCATGGATCTTAACATTTTTAAAAGTGCTCTTTTACTTGCTATGGTCAGTTTACTAATCGATGCTGAAAAACATAATTTTGAAACTACTTAATTTTTTTAATAAAAACAGTTTTTTTAATGAAAATGCAAAATTTTGAAATTACCACCGTTGTGTTCATTACTCTTTCCAAACATTTTGATATATAATTTTTCCATTTTATCATTATTCTAATTGGATAAAATAGCTGTAGAAGAAACTGCTGCCCCGGCAAAGGGTAAAATTGACGGAGGTTATAAGTCCTGAACCGTTGCACCTAGCGAGTTAAAAATGCCACAGGTGTGTTCTGAGCTGCCGATAACCTCATGAACAAAGTTTGAAGAAAATCGAAGAAATGAGGGTGTAAAATCGACCATCACGTGTGCTGAAATGTCGTGGAATGCCCCTGTTATCCTTATGGCGGCAAATTGAACCATTATTGCTTATGGGCTGGAAATATTTTGTGAGAACAGAAGCAGTAAGACCCGGACTGCCCCTCTTGCCCTCTAGAGACCTTAAATGTGACCTGACAAAAAAGCGTTCAAATATTTTAGATAGAGAAGTGGATGGGCTATCCGACTCCTTTTGCCGTTTGCGCTACCCAGCGTGATTCTCGAGATCTTAGGGGGCCGGGTACCCGCCCCCGTCAAAGCGAAGGTGGCTCAGACCCCCGTCAAGGCGCGTGTTAACGCAAAGCGAATCAGAACTGAAAAATAATAATAAAAACACTGAAAACAGGGGAAAGTGGGGCACCGCGCATAAAACAGAAGCTCCCGTTCGGGTCAAACTGGCGGTGCTGTACAACCAAGAAACGCATGTACTGTGTTTCTTTTTTAGACGCATCGGTCCGAGCAACACGTTGGGTCCGTTAAGCATAGCAGATATGGAAGCAATAATTTCTGGGGGGAGGGGTAGGATAGTCGGTGGGACAGATATCCACCCTTAAGCGTGAATAAGTATGCATGTCCATTTAACCCATGATTTCATAAATTGCACACCAATTCGAGGAGGCAATCCTGCTGGAATAGTCCTCATGGATCAGTTTTATACTCGTGTGGATCCCATGGAGCAGTCACAGTACGGTTCTTGAATCCCCTCAGTCAAACCTAATGCCGCGATGGTCCCACCCTTGAACAAAATATCAGGATTTTCCTGATAGTCTGTTAGTCTGATGGTTTTTTGGGAAGTTCAAACAAATCTCCTCATGATTTCTGGTGGTCTCTGGTGGTCTGATGGCTACTGGTGGTTGTTTTCTGGTGGTTTCTACCGGTTGTTTTTATGTGGTTTCTGGTGGTCATCTCTTATGGTTTCTGGTGGTCTGATGGTCTCTGGTGGTCGTTTTCTGATGGTCTGACGGTTTCTGGTAGTCGTTTCCCGATGGTCGGTTGATTTCCAGCGGTCTATGATGGCCTCCAGCGGTCTGTAGTGGTTTCCAGCGAACCACTACATGTGGTCTTCCGAAGATTCCAACCCCCCCCTCCCCTGATGATGACTTACTTACTTACTTATGGCTTTTTATTAGGCGTTCTGTGCATAGCACCTTTGCCCGCCTCTAAAGGAGTGTGTGGGAGAATTTTAGAATTTAGTGTGAGGGCAAGCTACGTTAGTCTGTTGAAGCAATGGGAGTTATTTCAAGTAATGGGTTGCAAGATGTTTTAGCTTGCAAATGGACGGTCGTGGCAATGGCATAGCCATGCCAAGGGAGGTCTTTTAATAAGTTTAGACCCGCAGAGTGCGAAGGTTATTTCTGTGGTTGAAGACCTTATAAATTTAGAGTTTGAAATTTAGAATTTGAAATTTAGAATTTGGAATTTAGAATTTGGAATTTAGAATTTAGAATTTTGTGTGTCAGCTATTGATGTCCGCTTGTATACGTTACTCGAAAACCTCCGTTAACTCAATAATTTCGTATTTTAGAAAGTGCGCTAAACACCTGGCCAGGGTGCCGCGAATTTACCCTGCAACCCGGAGGTGAAGTTGCAGCTCCCTCTTCGGCTGGGCAGCCGCCGCGCAGAGAAAGAAGTGTGAGAGGATAGTTAGATTGTTAGTAAGAGTATAGGTGTGGTTAGTATAGACCCGCAGTGAAAGGTATCACTGCGGTGAAGAAATCTAACCTATCTAACCTAACCTGATTTCAAAGTTAGCCTAACATAACCTATCCTTAGCCTACAATGAACCATTTAAAGGTTACAAAACTATTGCTTAAATTTCGCAGTGGATCATCTATGATTGGAAAATAGGCAAGTCCTACTTTGGGGGTGCACCATGCACCCTCCATCATATATACTGGGAGGGGTGATTTATAGAAACTTCTCTAGCCCAGAGTCCTTTAGGAATGTAAAGACTTTTTCGAGTAGCTCAGGATGGTCGTTCCCGAGCAGAGTTTTTAGGTCTACTGGGATGTTTTGGATTCGGCAGTAATCTAGCATGGGTTGCCGATGGGTATTGTGCTGGGGACAATCGATGAGAATGTGATAGGGATTCTCCATTGCGTCGCAGGTACCACAGGTACCCGCGTTCCAATAGGCATTTAATTTTGTGTGTCCATTTCTGAGTCTGGTTAGAATAACCTCGCGCCGGCGACTCTTTTGGTTTGAACTGGGCCAGTAGCCGATGTTAGGCTTGATATAGAATAGGTGGGCGCTGTGGTTTGTAGTCCAGTCATTTTGAATTTGCTTCCGGATGGTGTCCTGGAGGAGAGCTTTGCTATCGTCTCCAGACCACGTTAAGGGTGCGATCTCTCTAAGTTCTAGGGACTTTTTTGCCTGCTCATCGGCCTTTTCATTTCCTTGAATTTTGCAGTGGCCCGGGATCCAAAGAAAGAGACATCAGGGGTATCATCGATACCTTTCTGAATATCTGCTATAACGTGGTGGCTGGGGTTGACTACGTTACTGATGGCCTGCAGGACAGATTTAGAGTCTGAACAGATGACGGCTGAGTTGATATTTTGGGTTCTGATTATGGCTAATGCATTTAGGATGGCAACAGCCTCGGCTGTGAAGATGGAGCAGTTGTCCGGAAGTCTTTTCTGAAGGCAAATATTTTGTCCCCAGATGCCAAGGCCTACTTTTTCGCCTATTTTGGAGCCGTCTGTAAATATAAAGGTCTTGTCCGCGTTACAAGATCGGAACTCTAGGAATTTTTGGGAGACTTCTTCCTCTGAGAAGTCCGTTTTACGGGGGAGGTGAAAAGAAATTCCACTTTGGGCTCTTTTCGAGTCCAGAAGCGGGAGAGTGGGGGTTTGCCTATTGTCGCTGGCAGTGCAAGATTTAGGCTTTCCAGGGTTTTCGCTACTCTGTGCTTAAATGGGGGCCACTTCTGTAGAGTGGCTTTATTTGCTCGTCTGGGATGGGCAAAACATTGTTTTGCCGGGTGATTTTCGGTGGATTGAACCTTGATGTAGTAAGAAATAAGCTGGGCGTCGCGTCTTGTCTGTAGTGGGCACAGCCCGCTATCAGTTAGAAGGCTGGTGATGGGGGATTCTCTGAGCGCGCCTGTGGCTGCCCGGATACTGGCGTTTTGGACTCGCTCTAGCTTTAGTTTATTGGTCTTGTTCGTCGAGTCAAAAACGAACGAATTATATTCGAGAATGGACCGAATCAGGGACTTGTAGAGCATAAGCAGGGTCTTTCGATCCCCGCCATACTCTGTGCCGCCGAGCATGCGGAGAATGTTGACTCGCTTTTGACAGCTAGAGACGACTTTGGTGATGTGCTCATTGAAACTCAATCGGGAATCTAGGGTGACGCCCAAGAATTTGAAGCTATTGGTGCATTCAATAGGTTTACCCGAGATTTGGAGCCGTGGGGGTCGTGTCTGGAATGCGCTCTGGCAAAGACAACGACTGATGATTTTTCCGCCGAGAGTGATAGACCCATTAAGCTACACCAATTATCGATGTCGTTTAAGCTGTCCTGCAACTGCGTAGTTGCGTGTTGGAATTCTGGTTCGTTATACCGCCTGGTATCGATTGCAGTGGTTTTCCAAATGGCGACATCGATGAAGATTTTTTTGGCCGTCGAATAGGGGTATTCATATAGATGGCACTTTGTTATAGGCGCCCAAATCGCCGGAGAAAAATCACAAGCCGGGGCCGGTCGGCCAATGCCTCCTGAATGGTTGGATCGTCCCGGCCGAATATATCCCGACGTAGGATGCGCGCGCAGCGCACAGGGTCAACAGGTTGGGTCATGTGGTTGGGTCATCTCGGGTCAGGTCACCAGTGCAGGTCAAGTAGCCTCACCTCCAAAAATATTTAAGGTGGCATAAGCAGGAAATGGGTTAATATATCGAACTGAAACTTATAACGCATAGTCGACCCACCAAGTGCTACAACATGTAATCCGAAATTTCTCATATCGATGACCTAAAGTCAAGTACGGACCATGACCTCTCATTTATAAATACATGACAAAAATAGAAATTAGACTGTATGTGTGTGGATTGATTCTCCTTCAGATTCTCCAAATCGTAGTATCCTGGGGCCCTTTCCAGGTTCACTTTTCAGTTTTTGACCTGTGACCTCTGAGAGGTCATCTGGGGCTATTTAACCAATTTTCAGACTTAGGTCAATAATTTTGCATGAAATGATGATACAGCTTTTATCTTGATACCTTCGCTTTTGTATTGCTATTGCAAGTCGATTGATATGCACATTAAAAATGCTAGCCTAAATAGTGACCTTGACCTGACCTGCGGTCAGGTCATTTTTGTGTTTTGACTTAGTATGGTCGTATTATACATCATACTGGAGCCCAAAAAATATACTCAAAATGCCACCTTCTTTGACCTGTCATAACCGCAATATTGACCTGAGCCAAAAAGCGGCTGATATAGTTTGTTCATGAATTTTTATGAGCTATGCACAAACGTTTACATCTTTTTCGCTATCCTGCATAGGGGCCAAGTTTGAGGGGGGTGTTCAAACACCCCCCACAAGGGTGAAGGTGGCTCGGAGGCCCACCGAGGCGCGGGTTAACACGCGCAAAACGGTTTTTATAGCATGAAAACGGCGGTGTGTAGCGTCACCGTTCTTAGCATACATTTTTCCGATCATTTTTACAACTTTTTGTCAAAATTTCAGGCTAGGTTAACTCAGGTCAGGCCACCAGTACAGGTCAAGAGACCTGACCTAAAACAAGTTTAAGATGGCATAAGTCGGAACAGGGCGAACTTATCCGATAAAAACTCATATCATATAATGGGCCCACGGAGTTCTCTAAAATATGTAAATATGTTCTAAAATATGACCTAAGTTCAGGTGCGAGCCATAACCTCTCCACCGGAAATACAGGGGAAAATGGTTTTAACTGAATAACTTACGATTGGATGGTGATAAAGCGTTTTATTTAGCTTTATTAGATTGGCCTTGACTTTACGGTCCTAATTATATGCATTGTGATCTAATTTGGCCATGACCTGACCTCAAGTCAGGTCGAATACCATATTTGACCTAGTTTGACCTAGCAAGGTCATATTATACATCATTCGATTCGGCTTGCTGCGAGGATTCCAATGGTCTAAATTTTTTTCTCTATCTTTACTTGTTCAAATGTAATCACCAAAAACCTTCATTTAGGGTAGAGTGGGGTAAGACGCATACGTTAAGAGAGAATTGGGCTGTACCCATCCTGCCAGGACGGAATTACTTAATTTTTTTCTTTGTTAAGCTCTTTCATTCGTTTTCTACCCTCCGATACAAATTTTTGATTCTGACACGATGCTAAGTGTGCGAAATATATTTTTCCTTGAGACCATGTAAAATGACGCTTTACCCCGATAGCGGGGTAAAACGCCCAAGCCCCGGATTAAAAGGCCGTCATAAAACTCCCAGCGTATATTATACCTTTTGCTTCACGTGAACAAATAGGAATATTTTTTTATAAATTTTGTTCAAGTTGTTCCCAGTTCGACTGTTGGAGTCGGAGTCTCACTAAAATCATCAAGGGACTTGTCACGGAGACCCCAACCCCACCACCCGAACGAGCAACTCCCACAATGAAGGGTTGATTTAGAAGCCAAAGTTTAACGTCCCACAAAGCACAGGGACGGCCGCCCCGCTCAGGTCACCCTTTCACCAGTCAGTTGCCAGCCGACCTGTACGTCGGGTAAACTATTGAGCGCCGGAGCGTCTCAGGGGAACCGATCCCAAGCCTAGACATGCACTGCCACTGCATGTGTCTGAGCAGCGGGTCGGAGCCAAACGCTCTACCAACTGAGCTACCGGGGCGGGGCATATCATTATACTTACGTTGTAAGACAATTTAGTGACAAAGTTCGTAGGGTGGGCACATTTACATCGCATAGAGTACAATCGCAACTTTAAGATAGCTTGTTTTTATGTCCGGAGATGCAAAAAACAACAAATGTTTGCTGAAAAATACCGGAGTTTACTGGGCGCGTCAAATCATGCCCAGGACCGGACCAGAACTGGCGCTACCAGAAAAAATATTAGATGGAGGCTACAGTTCTTACGTCGGCCTGGACATAGTAGTAGGCGTCTTACCCAGGTGGGCGCGTTACCCCACTCTACCCTACATGTTATCGCTATGACGGCATGTCTTGACCTCTAGTGACCTTAAATGTGACCTGACGAAAAAAATGGTTCGATATTTTCGATAGAGAAGTGAATGGGCTACCAAACATCGGTCTATCTAGCGTGGTTCTTGAGATCTTAGGGGGAGGGCGGTGTCTCAAAACTGGTTTTGCACTAGGGTGCTGAGGGTAAAATTCATGCGGGAAAATATAGTCGGCGAGTGGAAAATTCACGGTATGATATAGTGAGAGTCAATTGAAACTCTTATTTAAGTTTTTGCAAAACATTTTTCATCAACATTTCCTTGTTACCATATATTTTTAGTTCATATACACCAGGATTATTTAAATGTGCTAAAAGGCTCTACTTGAGGTGTGAGTGGAAAATATAAATGAAATGGCACAGAAGTGAGTGGAAAATTCAGATTGTCTGGATTTCACTTTCCACCCAGCACCATGGAATTTGGGACACTGGGGGCGGGTAACCGCGAAACCGAAAGTGGCTCAGACCCCTGTCAATGCGCGTGTTAAAATAGTATAAGTAAGAACAGGGCTAATCTTGGGATCTGAGAAAAATGGCATACAATGGGCCTAGTAACGACGGCGCTTCGCGCCGTCGTTTTTGTGCCACTGGAAACACCCGAAGGGGTGCTAAAACACCCCCGCCCCCCCCACCGGGGCGAGAGTTAAACAAAAATGTGGTAATGGGGGGCCATCAAACCACAGAGTGCCCAATCTAAAGCTAGCCTCCCCGGGCCATACCTTGGTTGCGTCACTGAGTACGTAGGTCAGAAAGCTTTAAACAGGGGGGGTAAAAATTATCAAAATGTGCGTGCTGTGATATAAGGACGTCTCCTGACGACCCTACTTGTCCCCCGGCAACCCACGCAAGTTGTTGTGAAGACTGACGGTGGACGCATCCAGTGCGCATTCATTAGTGATTGGCGGAACCGGCTTGACGTCACGACTCGCGGAGTCCTGTTGCATAAAGGGAAGTGGCGCGCTAAAATGTCCGTCAAATGGCGATTGCGGTCGCCTTGCAGGCGTGACGCTGACTACAATCTTGGAGTTTTCGCTAAGGTAAGAGCTACTGCGTTTGGTAAAGTTTGTGTTGATTATTGGAGTTCTGGGCATTGCAGCTGCAGTGACTATATGTGCCCGGTAAAGTTTGAGTTGAGGCATGAGGTGCGGGAAAGTGGCGTTGTCTATAAACAATTTCGGATCTAGATGTGCATTCAGATTTCCTTTCAGGCTAACTGGTCGTGTTTTCATCCTAACGCATTTTAACTATCGTTACATTTCGGCAACAAAAACATATCTTAAAATAAACGGAGCTTGAGTGGGAGGTGCTTCCGGATAAGAACACCAGGTGAAGTACGAACGCCATTATTTCACGCGAGACAAGAGCCCAAGGCATTTCCGCAAGCCAGGAATCAGTGGTAGTTTAAAGTCGCGGAAAGTGTGTGGTGAATTCGTGCCAGGATGTGTGGACGTTGAACAAGGTAAGGGCGTTTTATATTGGCTTCATTCGTATCAAAATACCTCGCCTCCCCTTCATCAATAAATGCATTACCCTCTTTTGGCACTCTTGACTCAAATATAACCTAGCAGCCAGGTACGGATACAGAAAATTCCCAAAGGGAAACCTTACTTGAGCTTGTCTCCTTGAGGGGCGGGGAATAGTTTTGGGGATCCGACCGTGCAATATACCTACATATTGTCGTTAAAAAGCACAGAAATGAAACCATAATGGCCAGCAAACAAAAAAAATATGCCACAGGTGAAAGCTACCCTGTTTCAGCCCTCCTTTCTCTTCAAGGGAATCTTCTTCCACCTTTAACACGCGCACTGGAGGGGGCCTCGAGGCCCCCACCTGTTTTTCCAAGGTGGCCGGAGAAGCGCTTGTAGCCGAAAAAACGAAACGTGGCCACATTTAACAGAATTTAATAGCACGTCGATTGGTGAAGACTTTTTGAAAATCTGCCAAAATTTTGTTTACTTATAGGCTTTCAAAGTCAGACCTGCATTTTGAGATCGCCGTAAACGCGCGGTCGGACCAGTTAGCTTGCATTGAAGACCGAGTGGTGACGTCATAACGTCATATAAGCGGGACTTTATGTCAAGGTCACTGCACATGAAAGTCAAGGTCAAGGTCAAAGGTCACATGTCAAGGTCATATCTGCACTTTCAAGGTCACTGACCACTGTGCGTCGGCCAAATGACGTCACCCCATCTGACATATATTATGCTATGACGTCATCGGTAGGATACCCCAATACAAAGGTCAAGGTCAAAGGTCAAGGTCAAAGGTCATTGGGAAAGGTCAATCCTCATTTCCCGCCAAACAGTGGCTACCGTGTTAGTCAAAGTGTAAATAATAAGTAGTATACCATATGGTGTCCTGAAAGGTCAATGACCTTGAATGACCTTGACCCAAAAGTTGTGGGAAGCCTCTTTGAGACCTCTTCTCTATGAACCTTGTCCGCCTTTAGCTTATTCCCGCCATTTTCCCGCATAATCACAACATTTACCAATCGATCCCAGCATGGCCAATATTTGACCTTTACGACCTCGTTTGACCTTGAAGATATTGACCTAGGTCAATGAAAATTGGTCATCATGTAGATCACCATAGCTCCCACCCACCTACCAGGTGGCGTTTTTCTAACCCTCTTAGTTTCCGAGATCTTAGGGGGTCTACCAGGCTCCCCTCCAGTGCGCGTTAGTGCCAGACCCCCTCCAGTGCGGGTGTTAAAGAAGTGCCTTCCGAACAGACAAAACGCTTAAAACTGTTTTTACTGACATACAACTCTCCTCAAGTCATCAATTGTCAAGCATTCGTTTGCTTTTGAGCATGTTTACTCTACTCTGTGAAGAACACCGCTCCAGAACGTCAACTACACTCTGTGAATAACACCGTTGCAGAATACCCACTCCACTCCGTGAAGTCACCGTTTGGGAACGTCCACTCTACTCTGTGAAGTTCACCATTTGAGAAGATCCACTCTATTCCGTGAATTTCACCGTTTGAGAACGTCTACTGCGCTCCATGAAGTGCACCGTTTGAGAACGTTCATTTCACTTCGTGAAGTTCACCGTTTGAGAACGTCTTCTTCCTGATGTGCACTGTTTGAGAACGTCCACTTCGCTCTGTGAATTGGCTCTGGGCGTGGACCCTGGCATATGGTGATAAACAGATACACAAATGTACAGGCAACAAACACACAGGTAAACATTATACGCAGGGAAACATTCTACCTATAAATGTTTACGCAGGTAAACATTTCTGTTGAAGTGCTTAAGCAGGTAAAAATTTCTACGAAACTTGAAGTACGGGAAAATGTCAGGCATGACCATTCAGAAATTATAATCTGGATAGTGGTCTTATCGATGATGAGAGGCTGTTACTAGAAATGACTTTTGAATGAGGGCACTGCTAACCCAGCCCGGGAGCTTTCTTGTTGCTAAACGGTACTAGGTGTGTTTCAAAAACACCAAAATGTATTCACATAGCAATTGTATGAAGTATTTGACGTTTAAAAAAGGCTTCATCAGTCTTTCAGACACCCCAAAAATAATAAAACCACAAATGTGTTAGAAAATTCACACTGCGGGTACATTCACAGGGCGGATGTTCCCAATGTTACAACCGCTACGGTTCGCGTACATAAACACGTGTAGGCTAGAAAGTAGAAAAGCAAGGGCGAGAAATAATTACGATACTATATCATTTACTTTTCAACTAAGGTCCATATTGGGCTCATGGCATTCAAAAGGGGTGGCACGTAAGGGACAGCATTTCTGGATCTAGCTTCTGAGTAGGTTGGGTTAGAGCTACATTTTAGGCATCCTTAGATTTCTCTCGATACAGCAAATTGGATTTATTATGATATGAACATACTAGGTCATTATGTAAGAATGGCCAGACCCAGCGTCAGGTCAAGGTCACTTTCTTCCCTAAAGTGGTCATTATGCATATCAATCGTCTGGACATTTCAATATGGACACAGCAATTGTACAATAATGGCGATACAAGCTTTATCACCATTATTTCCGATTTCATTAGCCCAAGTCTCAAAGCCTGCTTAAGTAGCTTCAGATAAACTTTCACAGGTCCAGGGACAGATCCAGAATTTCGCTAAGCGGGAAGGGGAGGCGGTGGTCAGACTGCCATCTGGGCAGTCTTTGGTATCATGAATGGCACCTTTGTAACGCTAATTTTGCGCGTTTGCAATGCCATTTGCAATGCCAATGCCATTTGCAATGCGCGTTTGCAATGCCAAATCGTTACGAGGGAAAGCAGAATTTCCCAAAGTTTTCTGGCCAAATGAAAGGCAAGTAATGAAACAGAGCACCTCTACCTGAATTATGTTTTGAAGTCTTATTCACGCAAGGACGACCTCTGGAGATTTTGAGGAACAATGGCTGTCCCAAGTTACCTTTTCTGTGCAAAGCAGATATTGATAAATCAATAATATTCTACATCAGGGTGGACCTTTTTGGGGTTTGCATATTTGAGGGAGGACGCAAGCGGAACTCTGCAGACACTTCGTGCCAAGCTTTCAGTTTTTTTCACACAAATTACGTAGACATTTTTCATTATAGCCTGGACACAACTTTTCACACATGAATTACTTTCACAAATTTACAGCCTTGAAAACCTCTTTGAAATCTAAGCCATATGAAAGCCATCTCGAAAAAAATATTTTTGTCGCACTGAGGTAACCACTATTTTCGAGTTGATATTAAAGAAAATAGTTATCTATCGTATAAAGAATCTGTTTGGCGTATTTCTTTCACAATGCCATAGGAAAAGTATTATAGATAGAGTAGTATCCAATGAAGACCCTATGACAGGTCTCCAAGTTGTCAAGTTTTGCCCGGCTTTGCAGCGACATCTTCGGCCCGGTGTGGCGTAAGTAGATTCGTGTTCCACTGTGTGGAGCCGGCTCGGCCGTACACACGCTTTTGGCGAGCTTATTACTCTGCGAGTAGCTAAGGTAGGTAAATGAAATTCACACCATTAGGTAACTGAATCAATTCAATTCCATGTATCACAATTTCAAGCTGGACCATTACAACATATACCGGGGGAACAGTGCAATACGTTTCCGGGAAACAGTGATTTTCTGAGGGGTGATTTTCGAAACTTCAATGCTTAAAAAACGAAATATTTCCAGGGATTTTGAGTGTGAGCTTAGGTAAAGAAGTCTTGATTTCTGAAGAGTTATTTACTCTCTGCAGTCGCGAACGAAAAATCTGAATAATACATGTATTGAAAAAGTCCAAGCCAAAGGGATAAATTCTGACCAAAGAACTCCATTATAAATCATCTGAACAAATTTTGTTATATCTATTTTAAATCATTTTTAACCATGTTTCCTGTTAATTGGTTCCAAGTAAGGGATGAATTCATGGCAGCTGAACTTCTTTGCAAAATCGTCAGGTTTAACACGCGCATTGACGGGGGCGGGTACCCGCCCCCTCTCGGGCTTTTCGGAGACAGCAGAAAAACGGCGGCGCGTAGCGCCGCCGTACTTGGCATTCATTTTTCCTCATCATTTTTACAACTTCTGTGAAAATTTTAATGTTAGGTCATCTCAGGTCAGGTCACCAGTACAGGTCAAGTGACCCGACCTCGAAAAAAGTTTAAGATAGCATAAGTCGGAGCAGGGTGAACTTATCCGATTGAAACTCATATCACATAATGGCCCCACCGAGTTCTCTGAAATATGTTCCGGTATTTTTTATATCAATGACGTAAGGTCAGGTACGAGGCATGACCTCTCCATTGGAAATACATGGGAAAATGTTTTTTTCAGAATAACTAGTAATTGACGGTGATAGAGCATTTATTTTAGCTGTATTAGACTCACCTGGGCTTTGCGGGTCTAATGATATGTATTTTATATAATTTGACCCTGACCTGACCTCAGGTCAGGTCGAATCATTTATTTGACCTAGCAAGGTCAAATTATATATCATTCGATTTGGCTTGCTGAGAGGATTCATATAGTTAAAGTCGTTTTGCTCTATCTTTACTTGTTCAGATGTAATGGCCGAAAAAAACTGAATTTACATGTTATCCCTATGACGGCATGTTTTGACCTCTCGTGACCTTAAATGTGACCTGACAAAAAATGGTTCAAATGTTTTCAATGGAGAAGTGGATGGGCAGCCTAACGCCGTTTGCCGTTTTTCGCTACCTACCGTGGTTCTCGAGATCTTAGGGGGGCGGGTAACCCCCTGTCAAAGCGAAGGTGGCTCAGACCCCCCTCAATGCGCGTGTTAAGTTAGACAAACACCATTAACCATTTAAGAAAATTTCAGCCGACCTTCATTTGTCATCTTGTTACAAAAACGTCTGCTCGGTTATCGCCCAAAAATGCTTCTGACTGGTAATAGATTGATGAGAAGGCGTTGTCGTATTCTGGCCCATGTTTTGTATGTTCTATAACAGTATATTAGTATGTTAACGATCAGCAACATATTTTTATTGCTAAATATGGTTATACCATTTTGTCTCCAAATAATTAACAAGAAGTGTAATCGTTTGGGTGTAGCAACACACGAAATGCTACGGCTATATGGCATCGCCAATTCACATCCTCTTGGAGGGAACTTCGGGGTCAGTTCACGCCATATTTAGGGATCTTCAGGGACTTAACGTCAAAATATTTCCCAAAAAGTGGGTGCCTAGGACCACTGAATCTTCTTGGAACTCAATTCACAGGTACCCCTGGCATAAGTCGATTAATAATGACTTTAAAAAGAACTCAACTTCGGAATTGAATACTTGCTCTGCTTGCCACTTATAAAACACAAGCACCCTGTCCGCTGTGAAAATGTTCCCCATCAAATAATAAAAAGTGCCCATTTCATCCTTGGTCTCATTGAAAAGTTGAAAAAATGCACTAGCCTCAAGTCATAGACCTCTTTGCCTGCAAGAGGCTTATAAAACAGCATCTGCCCCAACGACAAAGCTTCCTTTGGAATTATCGTATCAGTAAAGTTCTCCCGAATCTGTCTCTGAGCGGTAGCCCAAGCATGGAAACCAGACATTTTCATAAAGAGCGAAATACCATTACCAGTTTTAGAAATACATTACTCTAAAGGCAATCTTTTTTGGTACATCTGCGTGGCCGAGGAGGCTTTCATCCGCCCAGGGAGAGCAGGAGCGACCTGCGGGCGTCCGGCAGGGGACTGGAGGCACTTGCAGCGCTGGCGGGGGACCTCGTTATCTCGCGCAGGCCGCTCCCGATTGTCCCTCAGCGTCAGCTTCGCCACAGCACGTGATTAGCCGGGGACCGGCAGGCTGGATAATTGTTGACTATCTGTTGCTCAGAGGTGGCAAAGACTGCATCATACTCGATTGATATAACGAGCGTAGCGTTGGATGCCCAGGCTGAGTGATTCCTGAGAGCACCAGTGATGAGGCTGTCTCCGGAAACTAGCGAATGCAGACGGATGTGTCTATTAACTACCGGAGATAAAAACATGTTCCATAGAAGAGCAGTGGGCGACACATCCGTCGATGCCATGGGATCAGCGCAGTGTCGCTGCAATCACATCAGACCAAGCCCAGGGCTCATTAGTCTTGCTCGGTTCGACTGGACTTACACTAACTAGTCATATGCCTTTTGCAACTGCAGATCGGTGGCACAAGACAGTACGGCCTGAGTAATAAAAGCAGCTGCGGCAAGGTACTCCAAGTATATTTACAGCAAAGGTGGACCCAGCACTTGCTGTAAGAAACGCTTTCGCATGAGAAGTATCATTCTGAACTATGTAGATAGGTATTGGCAGTTTATTCAAAAATGTACATTTCAATCGGGGGCCGCTTGGGTAACTGCAAAAAGCGGTATGCCAATGTAAAGTTATTTTCTGCAAATATCCGGGAAAGTGTGCAATATAGCCTCAGGACCCGAAACTCCTTGGAAAACCAACAAACCGAGTAACGGGACCTGAGATGATCCATTTGAGTGACATTATGCACCTCTTTTTCATTTCATTTCAAGTTTCTGTAGATAGCATGGTCATGCTTAATAACAATAAGATATTGCTGATCGTTAACCCATTAAGTACCACGCATATTATTCGCTTGTAAATTTTTTGTGAAAATGTTGTCACATTGTTTTATCAATGCGAGTATCAAGGTGTAAGAAACGCCTTGTGGCTGCGTTTTCCCGTTTTGGAGATATAGCTATGTCCCAAATGGTACCGCTGGTCCTTTCAGGGTCGGCCGGCCAGTCGCCTATAGGCGCGCCGGCACTGCGCCGCGGCGGAGGGGCAGTGGTGTGATTGGCATTCGAATTCAAACGCTTTAGTGGGCCTCGCAGCTCAAGTATATGGCAAGGCACCGGCACCGTCATAATTTTTGCTAAATTGTATGCCACTGTCCCGAAACTACAAATTGATATTAGATATCCGTGAATTCACCCTGCCAGTGACGGCGCTTGCAGCAGATACACATGTTTGTTTGGCCATCTATGTTCGGACTCATATCTGGTGATGAGGTGCGAAACACCTGGAAGGCGTGGATTACACTCGGCTATGGGACGTTTACGTCTTTCTTCAGTGCCCTGTCATAACGTTCGGCAGTTGCCAAGGGCTCGATGCGGTCAAAATTTGTCATGATGCTCACCACTTTGTTGTCATTCCATTCAACTGCCAACACCTGTTCTGAATTGTCGAACCTGTAGCCGTAAGAGCCTTTCTTTTCTTTTTTGAAGCACCTTCGCTGGCTTCACCGGACATTTCTCCATGCGATTTTCTCGCACTGTTCCGGTGGCTCGGACACCACGGTTTTTCAGCTCTGACAACAATGCACGCGATGTGATCAAGTTGTCGAAGTAGAGTTCGTGAGAGCTGGGGCTGTAGGCCACACTGACCATTCCAGCACTACCCTTGTCCACAGCGACATATCCTGTAGATGCGGACGCTGCTCCCTGCCACAGTATAGGTCGAACTTGTGACAGTACCCGTCTTCAGCGCAAGGCGCCCACAGTTTGAAGCCAAACCGTATAGGTTTATCCCGAATGAGCTGCTTGAGGCAGTGTCATCCATAGTACCGAACAATCATCTCGTCCACTGCCAGCCTCTTCTGGTGGATGCCGAACTTCTTGAACGTTTCGTTTTGCTTATCTTTGATAGGCCTCACTTTGAAGCCTCTGTCTGTGCTTGTGCGCTGTCTGGAGTTGTCCTGTACGTGCAGGTACTGCTTGATTTGCAGGTATTTGCTGGTATCGCCTTGCGTACGATGTCTTGGCCGACATCTTCAGCATCCGACCAGTATAGCTTCTCACTATGTAAAGTGACGTAGCCGGACGGCACTAAGAAAACCGATGAAAGCCTTGAGTTCACTGTCCTCCAGTGTGAACAGCGGGTCATTTTTACTTCCAGTGCGTATCGTAAAGTCTCCTCTTTGATGTGTTGGAAGATTTCCGGCGTCAGCAACTCCTCCAGAATCTCGACCGACGTGCAGTGGGACAGAGAGTCGGTGATGCGCTGCCGGGTCTCATTGAGCACGTTCTCTATGGCTTTACCCCAGCTGGAATACTCAGGCCAAACATGCAGCCATTTGGGACCGTTTTTCTCAGCGCGCCACCCCTTTGCTTGGTTTTGTTCTGACTTAGGTGGGCCAAAATCTCTAAATGATGTCTCCATTTGGTCTCTGTTTATTTGTACCTCTAGAGTACCAGAAACGTCCCGTACGGCAGCCTTCCCCGTCTCCTCTTTATCTAAATCGTCCGGGTCACTGACGTCGTCATCAGGTGGCACATTTATCAAAGTCACCTCGTCATCGTCTTCGGCGTCTATATCAACGATTATTTCAAGAGCTTGCTTGGCCGTCAGTCAACGTCTGAATGTATAAGACATCGTGTAACGAAATTGTCGCTTGATAAAGTGTCAAAAACACAGAATGTTTCTTGACTGAAACCCTCTCACGTACTGACGCTCCTCCCTGCCCGCCGGCAGGCCTCGGATTTGACACCGGAAGAGACCAGCGGCTCCATTTGGTACCGCCAAAGTTTCACGGCACATAGCGCAGGTTCCATATATGTTTTTGTCATGTAGCTTTGAGGATATATCCCTTAAACATATTTCAACACATCCCCGCGTGCCAAAATTTCGTGAAATAAAATGCACGGCTATCCCAATTAAATTTTGCTTGTGACATCACCGTTAAACAAATTCGCCAATTTTAGAAGCTTCCAACTTGTATTTCCACATTTCCCCCGGTCTTCCGGCGGCTAATGTTACCCAACTGATGTCTCCTCCAGACGAAAATGTCATTCACTTGAACAGCTTCCACCGATAAATGCATTAAATGTGGATTGGAACCAGATGTACCAAAAAGTACCGCTGGTACTTAACGGGTTAACATGCCAATATTTCATTTAGAACACGCAAACAACGTCTGTCCATCGCATACAACGAGGTCCACCGCTACGATAACTACAATTCAAAGGCCAGATCAAGAACCCATCTTGGTCACAGTGTTGCACGTCTTTGAACTCGCTGCACAGCGCACTGGTCTCCTCGGTTGAAAGGGCCCCACGCTGAGTTACCGTACTCGAGGATGAGTTTAACAGGGGTTTTGTACAGCAGTGACAGTGCTACAGTGTTGGTGGCTGTGAATGACGTCCTGATCATTATGAGAACCTGCGATGCTTGCACACTGCCTCGGCACCCTGCTGGGAAAACTTCAGCTCGCTGTCAACTAGTAGGTTTACGGACGTTTCCCTTCAGCGCAGACACCTTTAAGGGTGATGGACGAAACGTGTACTGATGCCGTCTATTTGTTTGGCCCACAGGCAGCACAGAACACTTTCCTGTGTTGAATGGCAGCTGTCAGTGCTGTGAACATTACATCACTGCGTCGATATCCGCTTGAAGTGTCCGCGTGAGGAAACCGCTGTGCACCGAGCAGCATATCTTGGTATCAGGTGTAAAATACGTTCTTAAATTTTTTGTTCCAGTAAAACAAGTTTTCGTGTAATTCTTACATTTTGACAAACTAATTTGCCAGCCAGTGCAAAATAAATCACGTGATCGTCAATAGCACACAAAACTGCATCTGATTTTTTTCAGAAACCATATACATGTTTTATGCATGTAGAGTGAGATCATACTTATATTTTTCGCAGAAAATCTCCATTTACGAATTAATCATTCTGTTTTCTCCCTTTCTCACACGAGAGCGTCATGAGCATGTTCACGCATGAATATATATTAAAAGTATTGATTAATGTTTTGATGCCGTTATTTCATTGAATGTACGAAATAAATGACATCATAAACACCACCGGCATTAGCTTTAAAGTGGTGTTGAAAATGACCATTATATGCCAAGTTATTTCTTATTTTAGACCTAAATTAATATTAAAAGGACACAATAATAGGAGCTTTCAACGTCAAGTCATCTTCAGCTCAGCTGAGGATGACTTGACGTTGAAAGCTATTCGGTAGCGTTTTGCCCCGTCACTTTGTTGATTGCTCTCCCCAGCAAACATAAATAAAAAACAGAAAAAGGGTGAGGAAAAGTAAGCACGACCACAAAAATGACACTAAAACACAAGAAATATGTGTTTGAGATTGCCT
Source organism: Lepas anatifera (assembly GCA_034440635.1). Taxonomy (NCBI): domain Eukaryota; kingdom Metazoa; phylum Arthropoda; class Thecostraca; family Lepadidae; genus Lepas; species Lepas anatifera. The sequence continues at coordinate 6,784,429 of JAOTON010001541.1, read as the reverse complement.
TGCAGTGTGCCCTAAGAATTGTTAGGAATACATATAAATATATTATGTGTGCATGTTTTAATATTTTGCAAATATAGTTATTCGGTTTTTATTGATTCACAGGGCTAAATCATAACATTTATGAGGCACTTAATCACGAAAAATGCAGCAATAAAACAGAACGCAGTTCTGTTTGTGGTATGATGGTCTGTGTTTCAAATAATAATGCGTTTGCTTCTACCACCTACCCTTGTTTAGATCATGACAGCTCATAAAAATATCATCCAAATGTATTTGAAACAATTTTCGGAGCATATTTAGAGGAATAATATTTGTGAAACAGCCGGAAAGGGGACATCGCAGTTTGTCTCGTACTATTAAGAAAATTCTCTAGCGCTGACCTTGAAATGGCCAGGAACCACATTATCATAATAACTATAGTTTTTAGATGCTACATCTACTCTGGCTATTGGTGCCCATACCACTAGATGAATCTTCCCGCTGGGTGGAAGCTATGGGCTGGTGGATATATCTTCATTCCTTCACTGTCCCTTATACTATATATTTGTTTAAAAAACATTTTATACCTTAGGCATATGTTTCCAAGGTATATGCTCACTGCCTAGCCAAATGAAACTTTGAAATCACCTACAGGGCTGGGGTATAAGTTCTAATCTCTGGATGTGGAGTGCCCATTCACCTCTTATTTTTATATCAGGTGGTGCAGCATAGTTTCATTTATTTAAGGGAGTGTATTGTACAGTGTTTATAATGCAATGATCCTCTTAACACTGTCGTAGAAGACAGTTTTCGGATTTCGGCACCCCCAATAGTTTTTGAAAATCCACGTAGTTATGGCGGATCGAGTAAGAGTGCCCTCATTAGACAAAAGAAATCTGTTGCCTGTAACTTTTTGGTTTCACCATAGAATATTAGATGTCGTGGTATGACATATGAAAGGTGAAATGCGTTAAACAGCGGCGATGTTTTGAGTCCCAAATTAGATTTAGTGCCTTTTCACCATCCAACTTTGAAGCACATATTTCCCTCCATTGGTATAATATCTGGTTTGACTTCAGCAGCGCTCTCATTACTAGTCACACTCTCTATAACTCATCCGACAGTAAAGGTTAAGCTTTATGTACCTACATCCCTCTTCTCTCCTTCTGTCGGTAACAATTAGGCCGGGCCCCATTCCCTTTCGCTGAGCAGAAACCCATCTCGCGGCTCTCCTGACTTCAGCGGACTCGGCCGCCGGCTAGCCAGTGCTGACTTTGCCGCTGTCTCGCCTGTATCAAAGAGTATCGGATGGTAGTGCAGATAATCAAGCAAATGTAGGGCGAAATATGGCCAGTAATGCTTGAAAAAGATCATGTTTATATATTTCTTGGTTTATGGTTTAAGCTCTATCATTCCCATGGAGAAATTTCAGCTGAATTTATCGCCATACAAGTGATTGCGCCTCCACCAATCAGCAGCCGCCATCCGCAGGATGCCGCTTGCCCGCGGGGTACAGAGGTTAGAAAGGTCACGCCGCTGGCGCCGAGTTCAAGCATTGGTAGGGAGGGGTCGCGTAGCGGTTTATAAAACGTACGCTTGTGGTATTGAGAATGGTGGTCCTTCTGCCTGCTGTTGGACTGAGGGTGGACAGATGCAGGGGCGCAAGTTTCCATATATTTGGGGGGCTCGAGCCCCCCAATGCTCGGAGAAGCCCCCCAATGACCCGACGAGCCCCCCAATCCCAAGTTGCGGGCCCCCTGCGGACAGAGCCGGGCCCCTGCCACGATTCCGGGCCCCAGTGGTCTACTTGGGCTAGCTTTGGCTGAGGCCAGGCTCCCTGGCATGCTTGTGGGTGCCCTGTGGGCCACCTTTAACCTCGGTGTCCGCAACCGGGTCCCTAACGATATTTTTCAGGCCCACTTTGACTGCAGCCGGGTACCTAATTCCGGCAGTCTCGGGCCTCCTGTCATCCAACCGGGCCCTCTGTGATCCACCCGGGCCCCCTGTGGAATGCAACCGGGCCCCCCTGTAATCCACCCGGGCCCCCTGTGACTGCAGCCGGGCCCCCTGTAATCTATCCGGCCCCCTGTGACTGCAACCGGGCCCCTCTTTGATCAATCCGCACCCCTGTGACTGCAACCGGGCCCCTGTGATCCAGCCGGGCCCCTGTGATCCACCCGGGCCCCTGTGACTGCAACCGGGCCCCCTGTCATCCACCCGAGCTCCCTGTGACTACAACCGGGCCATCTGTGATCCACCCGGCCCACCTGTGACTGCAACCGGGCCCCCTGTAATCAACCCGGGCTCCCTGTGATTACAACCGGGCCCCTATCATCCACCCCGACCCCTGTGATACACCCAGGCCCCCTGTGATTACAACCGGGCCCCCTATCATCCACCCGGGCCCCTGTGATACACCCGGGCCCCCTGTGACTAGGACAGAGCCAATGTGATCCACCGGGGCCCCTGTGACTGCAACCGGGCCCTCTGCGACTGCAAGCGTGCCATCTATGATCCACCCGGGCCCCTGCGACTACAACCGGACCCTCTGTGATCCACCCGGGCCCCCTGTAATTATAACCGGGCCCCATATGATCCACCCGGGCCCATGTGACTCCAACCGGGCCCCCTGTGACTGCAAGCGTGCCATCTATGATCCACCCGGGCCCCCTGTGACTGAAACCGGGCCCCCTGTAATCCACTCGGGCCCCCTGTGACTACAACCGGGCCCCATTTGATCCACCCGGGCCCCCTGTAATTACAACCGGGCCCCCTATGATCCACCCGGGCCCCCTGTGATACACCCGGGCCCCCTGTGACTGCAACCGGGCCATCTGTGATCCACCCGGGGCCCCTGTGAGTGCAACCAGGCACTCTGTGACTGCAACCGGTCCCCCTGTAATCCACCTGGGGCCCCTGTGACTCCAACCGGGCCCCCTGTGACTGCAACCGGGCCATCTGTGATCCAACCTGGGCCCCTGTGACTGCAACCGGGCCCTCTGTGATCCACCTGGCCCATCTGTGACTGCAACCGAGCCCCATGTAATCCACCCGGTTTCCCTGTGATTAGAGCCGGGCCCCCTATCATCCACCCGGGCCCCCTGTGACTGGGATCGGGCCATCTGTGATCAACCCGGGCCCCTGTAATTACAATCGGGCCCCCTATGATTCACCCGGGCCCCCTGTGACTCCATCCGGGCCCCCTGTGACTGCAACCGGGCCATCTATGATCCACCCGGGCCCCCTGTGACTGAAACCGGGCCCCCTGTTATCCACCCGGGCCCCCTGTGACTGCAATTGGGCTATCTGTGATCCACCCGGGGCCCCTGTGACTGCAACCGGGGCCCCCTATGATCCACCTAGTCCCCCTGTGACTGAAACCGGGCCCCATGTGATCCACCCGGGCCCCCTGTAATTACGACCGGGCCCCCTATGATCCAAACGGACCCCCTGTGACAGCAACCGGGCCCCCTGTGATACGCCAGGGCCCCCTGTGATACGCCCGGGCCCCCTGTGACTGCAACCGGGCCATCTGTGATCCACCCGGGGCCCCTGTGACTGCAACCAGGCACTCTGTGACTGCAACCGGGCCCACTTTGATCCACCCGGGCCCCCCTGTAATCCACCTGGGGCCCCCTGTGATCCACCCGGGGCCCCATGTGATCCATTCTGGGCCCCTGTGATCCACACGGGCCCTCTTTGAGTGCAACCGGGCCCCCTGAGATCCACACGGGCCCCTGTGACTGCAAACGGATTCCCTGTGGTCAAACCGGGCCACCTGTGACTGAAACCGGGCCCCCTGTCATCCACCCGGGCCCCCTGTGACTGCAACTGGGCCATCTGTGATCCACCCGGGGCCCCTGTGACTGCAACCGGGCTCCTTGTATTCTGCCTTGGCCCCTTTTAGTCTGCCCGGGGCCTTTGTAGGTGGTAAGGGCTTTTTGTAGTGTGCCTGGGTCCTGTGTGGTCCGCCCGGGCCCCTGTGGTCTGCCCGCGCCCCTTGTGGGCGGTCTGGGCTCCTTTTAGTCTGCCCGGGCCCTCTGTGGTCTGCTCGGGCCCCCTGTGGTCTACCCAGCCCCCTGCAGTCTGCCCGGCCCCTTGCAATTTGCCCGGGCCCCTATGGTTTGTCCGTGTCCCTGTGGTCTGCAAGGAACCACAGCACTAGCGGATCCAGGGGGGTAAAGGTAAAATTGGGGGATTTGATGCCCTCCCCAAATCCCCCCGATTTTACCAATTTTTACGGAATTTCTTCAAACAAAAACCATGTGTTTTTTTCACGATTTGGGGCCCCGTTGCCCCCTCCCCCACCATCGGCCTGAATCCGCCCCTGATTCCACTCCTCCCACTTCGCTGTATCCGGGAACCCGTGCTATAATTTCAGGCTCCCTCTGGGCTACCCAGACCTCCTCTGACTATAGCCGGGCTCCTTGCCTTGCTTACGACCCCCTGTAGTTTACCACCCCCCACCGTGCGCAGCCGGGCCCGTTCCGATAAGTACTGGTTTAATAAATTGACATGTTTGTTATTTTTGCATCTCTCCGCCGGCACTACTTTTCTTCATTGATATATTTCTACGCATTTTGTCAGAAATGTGCATGAAGTTTTCCATTTTTGTTTGTTCTAGTGGAATTTTAAATACAGACAAATTTAAGTCTCTTAAATTTGTCTGTCAAAAAGTGTATCAAATCTTGTCGTCAAATCTGGGTTAAATAATGTGCGTCCGCCGGCGAATGGTAACCTCTTAATTTCCCGGGCTTGTCAGCGCAGCGCGAAGGGAAGCTAAGGCATGCTCCTGGCTCTCTTGTCGCATTCGCCGAGGCGAATTATTTGCACAAAGTTTGCCTTGAACAGTAAAATTGGCATGCTTATAATTCAATCGGCTTTTGTCTACTCTGGAAAAGTTTCGTTAGGCTCTGATTTGGATTTTACGTTTGGGCTTTTCGTGTCAATCCAAATCGTGCTCCGATGCGCAGTGTTGAATGGCAAGTGAAGTGATTGTTTGCTATTAGCTCCTGTCGGGCTGAATCCCTAATGAGTGATGATCCCCTGTCCGGCTCCCCTGATGGCTAAATACCAAGACTTGGAGAATCTTTTTGCCCCCTATGGCCGCCAGTGACGTATCTAGAATTTGGGTAAGGGGAGGGGAGGGGCAAAGCCTCAGGGGACAGGGCGGCACTTAGCCACCCGAAGAGCGCACTTTTCACCCAAAGGGCGACCAATCGTCGCATCCTGGGGGAGGGGAGGGTTTGGGGGCGGCATTTCGTCCTCAGAGGCTCTTGGGTTTAAGGGGTGGCTGCCCCATTCGCCCCCCCTGGTGGCCACCCCATTCGCCCCGTCCCCTGGTGGCTGCAGCCGGGTCCCTACTCCTAGTAGTTAATACCCTGTGGATGCAGACGGGCCTGCCATGGATGCGGTTCGTGTAACTGCAACCAGCCTCTGCCATGCTTGCCATGCGGCCCCCTGTGGTATCCCGGGCCCCTATTGGTCTGATCGGGCCCCCTGTGGCCTGTCCGGTCCCCTGTGGTCCGCCCGGGCCCCAGTGTGCAAAGTATGGCATTTTCGACGAGATCTCGTCGGTGCGAGTGCCCTTGGAGACAGGAGCGAGTGGTGCGAATTTTATCAGCCTGGTGCGAATTTACAAGACTGGTGCGAGGAAGTTGACACTGAAAACTAAAAAAAATAATGACTGAATAGTTAGGAAGACACAGGAGGGTGCTTTATAAAAAGTCCTTAACGAACTAATAAGAGAGGTAGTATTGCATCGTGTGGGTAGGAACGTGTGCGTTTTTCTCCCTAGTATCTGGCACATTGGTGAGAATTTTTAGGCTGGTGGTGCGATAATTTTGGATGGCTGGTGCGACTCGTCTGGCCTGCTGTCATACTTTGCAGACTGGCCGGGTACCATTTGGTCTGCACGGACCCCTTGTCTGCTAGTGCCCATTTTGTTCTGATCGAGCCCCTTGTGGTCTGCCCGGGCCTCCTGTGGTTTTCCCGGAACCCTTTAAGCCTGTCTGGGCCTCTGTGTGGCCTCTGCGGACCCCCTTTTGTCCGTTCAGGGCCCCTTTTGTCTGCGCGGGCCCTCTGTGGTTTGCCCGGGCCCCTCCCAGTCTGCAGAGTATGGCACTTTTGGCGAGATCTCGTGGTGCGGACACCCTTCAGGTGGTTCGAACTTTGGAGCAAACAAGTGCCCACTTTTGCTGTATGGTGCGAGGGAGCTCAAATCAAACACCCACAGAGATCTGAGAAGGGAGAAACTGGTAAAAACATTGAAATTTCCGGGTCAGTGAAATTTCTCACCAATGCTTGGTGTGAATTTTAGGCTGCTGGTGGTGCGAAAAATCTACAAGGCTGGTGCGGACTCGTCAGGTCTGCTGCCATACTTTCCAGACTGGGGCCCCTCTGTGGTTAGCCCGGCCCCTGTGTTCAGCTCGGGTCCCTGTGGTCTGCCCGGGTCCTTTCATCTGTCCAGGCCCCGTGTGGTCTGCCCGGGCCCGCTGCCCAGCCAGCAATTTCAACCGGGCCCAGAGCGGGCTAGGTCGGGCTCTGCCCGAGCCCTAAGACTCATACCTGAGTCACATAGACTCGGGCTGAGCCCGACATTAGGTCGGGGGATGACAACTTGCCCGAGCGGTAGAGCCCGGTCTTGCTTGACCATGGGCTCTGCCCAGACGGAGCGGAGCCGGACCTGGGCTGAGCCCATGTACGCGGGCTCTGCCCAGTCAAAGCCCAGCATATATCGGGCAGAGTCCAGCCAAATTGCTGGCTGTGTGTGGTCTGCTCGGGCCCCTTTTGGGTTTACCGGCGTCCTATGGTTTTCTGGGTTCCTGTGGTCTGCCCGGCCCCTTTGGTGTGCTCAGGCCCTATGTGGTCTGTCTGGGCCCCTTGTGGTCTAAGAATATCGTGCAGAGACTGAAGCTGTTGTGTTAGTCGCGTATTTGCAGTTCCTTATTTGTGAGCAGTTTCGTGCCCCAGGTGGTGTATCCGTGCTCCCTGTTGCCGAAACCGGCCCCCTGCCATGCTTGCGGGCCCCTGTGGTTTTCCCAGGGCAACGTACGGCCGGTCCCATGCAACATTCGGGGAAAATGGATGGGGCGTGAAAATGTTAGGCCCCCATTCCTTTTATACTGATCCTATATGAGGATTATAAAGGGAAATAGGCAGTACCACCTATTCATAGTACCCCTTGACCGGTACCCAGTGTTGTACAATGCCATGAACTGGCAAGGTGAATGGATCAGAAAAAAGGTGTCTTGATCATGTAACATAAATATCAGTAGGTTCGATTTCCCCGCTGATAAAGGAATTTCGCACTTCGATCTCTACCTTCCATTTGTATCAAATTATTCGCGATAATGCAATTTCGTTCCAGGTGTGAATGTTAAAATGGTTGGACAGTATAAACATAAGTCGGGTGCACAAAAGCGTAAAACAAAGAACATTCAATACCGAGGGGCTGCTCTGGCAAAACTACCCAAATTTTGTACATTTTTCAGGTAAACTATGAATCTAGGATCGTCTTGCTAATTTTGCGAACTGTTATAAAATGACCCCGATCATATTTGCATTTAATCTCCTGCAACATACGCGTCCACTTAAAGTAGTTCATATCACTACTATTTTTGGTACTTCGCAAGCTACGTTCATTCATCGACCGCAAAAATTAAAACCCCAATTTAAAACTAACTCGGAAAAGTGCAATGTGTATAGTTTCCAGCAAACCGGTAAAGTAAGGCTGTAATTCCAATCATTCTTTTCCTGATCATTGCCTTCCTCGGCTAGGCCATCAGCCGGATCCCGTTTGCTAAAAGACCCTCCAGCATCCATCCCTCCTGCGTCGTCCGGGGCTGATCCCGTTGTACCTCCGGAGGAGAGCATCCACGTGGACGACAAAGACGAAAAGTAGACACTTACTTGTCCAATATCCTTACATAGTTTGGCAGCTCGTTCAAAAGATTGGGTCTTCTGACTACTTTTTGGGCTAAATAGTGCAAATCAGGAACAGTGACGAATAGCGTGCTAAAAATTGTTATTTAACCTTTGCAGTCAGTTTTCGACAAAAAAACGGTCGAAAATACGTTTTTTCGGTCACATTTTCATTAAAAATACGGGCCCCCCATCATGTACGGGCCCCCTTTCGAGCCGGGTGCCCCCAATCGAAAACATAAAGTTGCGCCCCTGGACAGATGTAGGGGACATTCTGAGCACATGGATGGATGTATGGGTTTGGTGTTTGTGCAGTGTGCAGTGTCGATATCACTGGAAAACATGAGTATGAGTTCATTAAATGAGTTCGGTATGTGAATACGCTTGGCGGGTAAAATTGCAGGCACCGATTTAGAATCCTTAGTATTTTTCGGCATCGGCTTATATGATGCACCTGTTCATTTCTTCAATGACAATCACCATCTAGTTTTCCTTATTTATATAAATGGCATAACTCTTAGCTCCTCCACATGCTGTTTCTTCCAATTTGGTTATGACACTGTCGTAACATACGCAGCTAAAAGTACTCATGGGCTTCAAACAATCGTACAAGATGACATACTAAAGATAAGTAAATGGTTAATTAGCAACCGACTAACCGCAAATGTCACAAAAGGGATCATCAACAACGTTTCTGAGGCAAAGAAAGCGCCGGGTTGGGAAGTACCTATGATTGATTCTGTATGGCAGGCTTTGAAGTTTTGTCGAGATGGTTATTTGAAACTTTAACTGATATATTTGGCCCACATATCTTCAAAATCGTAACTGTCGTCTATTCATTTGTTTTTTTTAGCTGGGAGAGACATCCAAAAGCAATTAATTCCAAAAGTATTTTGACTTGACTAAAGATATCGGAATTTGTTTTCCTTTTGTCGCTATACTTGGTTTCAATGTTTTCTTACCCTGTTCGTGTTTTGCTCCCAATAACTTGGCGTTTTCATTCTGCTGGCATTGCGCAACACCAAACGATATATGTGGGAGGGTTAATATAAATTTGAGGATGTATTGTTGAACTGTTTCAAAGTTATAAATTCTCCCCTGGTTACCAAAAAAGATCCTCAACAAACTTAATGCCACCATCGTAAACTGCGCGGTAGAATAATTCATTTTTCTTCGACTTAGAGCTCTCCATTTGCAGAGAAATTGCATTTGAAATAGAGGATGACGACCCATTACTCCTCCGTTGGGGCGACCTCAGAACTGAGGCCGCCCCGGTAGCTGATAACTGGCGACTGGTAACTCTACCACCGACGACGCACCACGCGACTCGACTTGATGAGCCAGTAAGAGCCCTGACTTGGTGTGCGATCCGTCTGATGGGGCTAGTGACGTGACGTGGAATACATCTCATGTGGCAAAATACGTAGATCCTGATAGTCCCCGGAACCAGCGCCTGTTGAGCTGGGGGTGACCGCTGACGTGGTAAGTGACACTGACAGGGCAGATACATCTGTACAGGGACAGGGGAGCGCCACTTCTGAATAGGCGTAAGATGATCTGCTTACGTCACCCAGCCCCCATCATGATGATCCGGTAGGTGACAGTACTGGCATGTCCGTTACAGTTGAGGGAGCTGTAAGCTCTCGAAACGGTTTTTTTCGCAAAAGCGCTAAGAAATGGAGCGGGTTCCACTGGTCTACCCATGTTCGCATATTGGACGAAATTTTATACAGCATACTTCACTGAGCAGTCAGAAAAGATGTATGTATGATGGTCTATGATCTTACTCATCCAGCTCGCGCACGCTCACTTCGCTGAATATGTGCTGTTTTTTTATTTCTGTGAGTCATTGTCTCACACGACGGACTGGTCCCCAGGCTTGAATCGCAGGACGCGAGTCTGCAAAGGGAAGAAGAGTGTAGTCAGGTCAGGCGGCCGTCCCCGCTCCGTCCCTCTGCCAGGCGGCTGGTCGGCCCCTGCAGCGTGCACCGCCTGGGGCGCTGCCAGAGAGGCGCACCTGGATACAGGGTGGCTGGGTCAACTGTACATATGTGTGTGCGTGTGAGTGTGGGGGGGGGGTGAGTGCCTACAAGTGATTTACCCCCGCGACCCTGCGTGGGTGCGACACCGAGGCTGAGGCGGTGGCTGACCTGTGACGGACTGAGGTCGGTCGCCCGGGCGGGGGAGCATTCAATGCCTGACGTTCTGAGCGAGCTAATAGCAGTGCGAGTGTAAAAATATATGACAATAAGACTTGGCTAATATACACTGCCATGCCACACATCCATAGTTCTTTGTTGCAGCGCATTGTGAGAGGGCTAAGATTGTTTGTGGTAAAATCAAAAACTAAATGCGGAGTCGTAACCTGCACCCACTAACACCAAGCAATCCAATCCAAACTATTACACTGAATTGTTCCAAAATTCCCTTAGTCCTTGCCCCGGTGGGGAGTGTTTACACACCCCCTTCGGTTTTTCCGGCGGCACGAAAAATCAGCGAAGCGAAGGGCCATCGTACTTGGCTGGCACACTTTATCCTTGATAAATCCCGCAACTTTCCCCAAAATTTTAAGGTTAGGTCATCTCAGGTCAGGTCACCAGTGCAGGTTAAGTGACCTCAGCTAAAAAAATGTTTCAGGTGGCATAAGTAAGAAATGGGTGGATCTATCGCTTTTAAACTTATACCACATCATGGGCCCACCGAGCGCTACAACATATATTCCGTGATTTTTTGTATCGATGACCTAAGATCAAGTATCATGGTCATGGCCTCTCCTTTGGAAATACTTGGTAAAACAGAAATTGGGTTGTAGTTGTGTAGATACAGCTGAGAATACCTTCATATTCTCCAATTCGTAGTATCCTGGGCCCCTTTCCAGGTTCATGTTGCAATTTTTGACCTTGTGACCTCTGAGAGATCATTTGGGGCTGCGAAAGCAGTTTTCAGACTTAGGTCAATAACTTTGCATGAAATGATGATACAGCTTTTATTTTGATACCATTGCGTTTGGATTGCTATTGCGAGTCGATTGACATACATATTGACTATGCTAGGTCAAAAGTGACCTTGACCTGATCTGAGGTCAGGTCACTTTTGTGTTTTACCTAGTATGGTCATAGTATGCATCATTCAATTTTCCGTGACGAGAGGAAACGAGTGGTGCCTAAACATGATTCTGACTCAACTCTATCAGATGCTAGAGCCCAAAAACTTTACTCAAAATTGTCACCTTCTTCGATCTGTCATGACCACAATATTGACCTGAGCCAAAAAGCGTCTGATGTAGTTTCTTCATGAACTTCTATGAGCTATCCACCAGCCTTCGTGTTTTTTCGCTTTCCCGTGTAGGGGCTGATTTCGAGGGGAGGGTGTTCAAACACCCCCTTCCCCCCCACCAGGGCAAAGGTGGCTCGGAGGCCCACCAGAGCGCGGGTTAAGAAGGCTTTTTTCAGCCTTTGTGAGTGACCGGGAAAATCTGGGACACATGTTTTAAGAATGCCTCTTTTTCATTTACTTACATTTACTTTGTGCCTTAGAAACTGTTCGCATATGAAGTCAGCCAAATTGCAGGTGTCCGGAACCCCTGCCTCCCTTTGTCAGAATATGGCTGACCCCTTCTCCCTTCGTCAGAAATCTTCAGAAATTGTTAAATCCCCCTCTCCTTAGCAAAACTTTGGTCCACCTTAAAAACACTAATGGAAGGAAATTCAAGTATTTTCGCTATTTGAAAGTTGAAAAATTTTCGATAGAGAAGTAAATGCACCCTTGTCTTCTAAGCCACCGGTCCCGGGTTCAAGTCCCGGCGGAGCCCCTGAATAAGTCGATCTGATCCCCAAAATCCCTTCCAACAGGGTGAGAGTTGGCGACGCCGTATGAACCTGGCAGTTGGTTCGTCGTTAGACCCTAACAATTATTATTTTTGAGAAGTAAATAGGCTACCCAACGCGGTTTACCGTTTTACGCTATCTAGCGTGGTTCTCGAGATCTTAGGGGGCGGTACCCGCCCCCCGTCAAAGTGAAGGTGGCTCAGAACCCGTCAATGCGCGTGTTAAAGTCCTCCACTACCCTGAGTAAAGGCAGCTCAAATCCTGCTGGAGATGGGGCATAAGTGGTGGTGATTGCTAGCATTCTAAATTCAGGTAGAGTTTTCCTTTCTGATAGCACACGTTAGAAAAAGCCACAGCAGAGCTATTATCATCCACCAACCTTTAAAAAAAATAAACGAGAAGGTCTTCAGAAAGGACTTCAGATGGAAATAAATAGCACAACTGTGGTAGCTATTTCGTTGCAAATATAACCAAAACATTTTAAGCAGCATAACGCCTTTTACAAGACATTGATGCCAAAATAAGGATTGCTGTGGGGCATAAGGGCACAAGCACGGCCAATACCACCATTAATCAGGGTTATATTGAAAAACGAATACCCAAGAAGCACGTATGTACATACTTACCTACCATTGAACCAAAAGCTTGTTTGCTGTTGTCGCTTCTGCTGTCATTGAAATTTCGAGATCTTTTTTTATTTTATAAATTTTGTTCAAGTTATTCCTAGTACGGCTGCTGGAGTCGGAGTCTCACTAAAGTCATCAAGGGACTTGTCACGGAGACCCCGGCCCCACCACCCGAACGATTAACTCCCTCAATGGAGGATCAATTTGGAAGCCAAAGTTTAACGTCCCACAAAGCACAGAGACGGCCACCCCGCTCAGGTCACCCTCTCATCAGTCAGTTGCCAGCCGACCTGTACGTCGGGTAAACTATTGAGCGCCGGAGCGTCTCAGGGGAACCGATCCCAAGCCTGGACATGCACTGCCACTGCATGCTTCTGAGCAGCGGGCCGGAGCCCAACGCTCTACCAACTGAGCTACCGAGGCGGCTTAGATTATTTTAGATCTTATTAAATACTTTTGATTATTGCCAAGTTCTTTCTAATAAGCAACAAAATGAATCTAAAAATCGACCAGAAAACCGACATCAACCAAAAAACTCAACTGTTGCAGGTGTATATTTATATTCTGTGCATGGTCTGTGGTTCTGCCAACCTTTCGAGGACCGATAATCAGCTCTAAAATTCGACACAGAAGCCAAATATTCCTTCTCGCTCGGATTTCTAACTACCTGCTATTATATGAAACCAAATTACCAACGCCTACACTACGAACGGTCATTCCTACCGTACCGACCCACGACCATTTTGGAACGGCTCAGAAGGGGGATCAAGATGGGATGCGTGGATAAGTGTGAGCTTTAGAGCCCCCCCCGTGCATCTGCCTGTCCTGGGTAGTACCTATATTCGCACAATCTGGTCCTGTAAATCATGTCATTCGGGAGAATTTCCAGATTGGACTTTGCACAGCAGCAAATGCTAGTCCATACAGAGTGCAAGAGTTAATGTGGCACCTTGGTCGAATCCTGGCATTTGTTGTAATCAAGGGTATTTTTAGCCGAAAAACGTGAAAACGTCCATGATTTCTCTGAAAACTGTACAATAAGCTCAATATTTTTATTTTTAAAATGTTCCGCTCTGGGGTAAGCAATAAACCTCTGCCTGTGGATGACATCATGATCTGGCAACGAATACCATATTCAATAGGCTTCAAGGTCTTCAATTGGCTGATTACTCACCGTGACGTCAACGCTGGCGTCACACCAACAGCTGAAAACTGTAGCCGCCTGGCTGGGGTAGATTTGGGGTACATTTCAGGTAGGTTTTTAGCTTTTCCCCACGGAAATTTTGAGTTTCAAGGCAAATGATGTAATGAGGACCGGGTTTTCCGGCATGCTTTACAATTTGGCTATCTCAGTTAAAATCACGTTATAAAGGTGCAGAGGTGCAGAAAGTATGCTGGCTGTCACAAACTCAATGCAACGCATGCCTCCTCTGTCACACAAAGCTGGAAATCATAATTATATACTTGAATACTATTTCCAATATGCTCAATGTCATCCACCTGTCTCTTACCTTTTGCAACAGACAAGGTTCAAGCACCAAGCCATTACCGCATGGAAGTAGTAAACTGTGTTTTCATTTTTAGATCATGTTTATGTTTTTGGAAGGAAAATTTCCCATTATGGATCATTTTCTCCAGTATTGGGATCATAACTGTTATTGGCAACTCTGACTGCAGTTTCCCCCAATGGCATGCATTTCCCTTTTGAAGAAGTTTCCATTTTTGGAAGGAGTGTTTCCAATTATGGTACATTTCCTCATCATTAAATGTGGCAATTATCATGAAAATAATTATTATTGGGAACTAATATATGAATGGGAGCGTACACTTACACACAATTGGGAACACTGATCACAGCTTCCCCCTCCCCCACTGAACTTCTATCTCACATATCAACAAAAGGGACAAAAATGTCAATGTCAACATAGGGTTTGGATCTACCTAAAATGTGTTGGTAAAGTGGATCTTAGGCAGCATTTTTATAGACAGATCAAATGCTTAAACTTTGCCCCAACACCCCATTATCACCTGCCTGGTCGTTCCTTCTTGCAGTAAAAACTCGAGGCAACTACCCTGCATAGGTGTAAAATTATGTCTATTGGCCTAATAGGTAAAAAAGGTATTGGAAGTCTCATACCAAAGAAAGGTCCAGTGTAGTCAAAATCCTGCTTTAACTCCATGCAGTTCACGTCCTGTGTGTTGCTTACTACCACTGGTAGCATTTTTCGAAGTCTCTTTCTTTCTGAGATTTTCTATGATTTTCTGAGATGAGAAGCGGTCTACTAGGCCCCTCCAGTGTACGTTAGTGCCAGGCCTCAGTGTGCAAAGTACGGCATTTTCGACGAGATCTCGTCGGGTGCGAGTGCCCTTAGAGACAGGAGCGAGTGGTGCGAATTTAATCAACCTGGTGCGAGTTTGTCTGAAAACCAAACAAAGAATGGCTAAACGTTTATAAAGACACAGGGGGCCTTATAAAAAGTCCTCAACTAAATAACTAATAACAGAGGTAGCATTGCGTCGTGGGGGTAGGAATGAGTGTGTTTTTCTCCCTGGTATATGGCAGATTGGAGCGAATTTTTGGTGGCTGAAGGTGCTAGAATTTTAGATGGCCGGTGCGACTCGTCTGGCCTGCTGCCATACTTTGCAGACTGGGCCAGCCCCTCTCCAGTGTGTGTTTTAACACTTTGTGGAGGACTGCATTGGCACACATTTGCTATCTGTACAATATTGACATGATAATTTGATCATGAAATCTCACCTGAATTACTGTTGTTGCCAGTCTGTTGCTGGCGCCAACTCTCCCAGCTTCCTCCAGCTCCAAATCTACCTAACCAATCTTGATCTAGGGCACAAATAAGGTAAGGCACAAGCAAGCTAAGGAATGAGAAACCAAATTTGATATGTGAAAGTGCATCAGTCTCAAAGTAGCCTACATTCATCTTAGATTAGCCATGGGCAGCACTATTTATTCCAGCTAGTTTTAGCCTGCACTTATCTCAGATACGTAATAAATATGCCCTCAAAAGAAGTAGCTTCCCGCCTGTTTAAAATTTTTTGGCAGGTTTTACATCACATAAACATTTCGAACTTGTCTTTTTGCTGTTGCGTAGTTTAGGTAGAATTGTAGCCCAACTATGTTTATTTCTTTCACTCATTGAGTACTTTTCTTAGTAGCTTTTACGCGTACTCAATACTAAATTCAAAGAAATGGGGACCGCTAAATCGAAGAGACTCAAACTTTAAATATTAATTAACCTGACAAAACAGACAGAGAAGTACTTGATAATGTATCTGAGTTATCTTTAATGCCTTAAATATGCCCAAAATCGTGTATTTCTCGAAAAAATTGACTGTCACATTTCGGGCATCTAGGCGGCAACTTTCTGGCAGCCACTAACAATCGGCACCATTGGGCTGCATGTTAAAATCTGGCAACTGTGACAGCGGTTTCCGGGTTTTCTGCAGCGGGGGTCCCTCTTTTTAGTAGAAACTGAACACAGTACCAATACTGTATCACTGATGGTACGCTGTGCAATTAAAGAACAAGAGCTGCTAAATTAAAATAATTGCTACACGCTTCATTCTGTATTTCGAAAATATGTCGTTTGATTTTGAACCATACAGTCACGATCGCTATTTTGTCACACTTATGCACCTCGATTTTCGTAAATGTGTCACAAACTCTAGTAGCCGAGTTGGCAAGTTTCTGCACCTCTGTAAAGGTGCCACATTCCCTTTAAGCATTTTTCAGACCTAGGTCAATAACTTTGCAAGAAATGAGGATACAGCTTTGATTCTGATTCCATTGCGTTTGCATTGCTATTGCGAGTCGGCTGATATGTAATTGAGTATGCCAGGTAAAAAAGTAGCCTTGGCCTGACTTGAGGTGAGTTCATTTGTGTTTTTACCTAGTAGGGTCATATCATACATCATTCGATGCACCGTGACGAGAGGAAGCGAATGGTGCCAAAAAAACGAGTCTAACTCTGCTTTTTCCGATGCTAGAGCCTAAAACTCTACTCAAATTGTTACATTCTTTGACCTGACATAGCCTCAATGCCGACCTGAGCCAAAAAGTGACTGATATAGTTTCTTCGTGAATTTGTATGAGCTATTCACCAGCGCTCGCGTTTTTTGCTATCCCGCATAGGGGCCGAGTTCAAGGTGGTTGTTCAAACACCGCCCTCCGGGGCGAAAGGTGGCTCGGAGGCCCACCGGGGCGCGGGTTAAGGTGTTTGGATAACAGCTACTACGGAGCACATATAAGCCCTCGCTGTCGGCTTCCGTTGCGGAGGGCCCAGTTGGTCCCAATGAATTGATATGAAGTTAATTAAATTGATGAATTGAATGAATGGATTGATACCAAATTATCTGCTTCTGATAATCGTAGTCAATATCATTAACTCCGTTGGGCTTCCGAGCCACCTTCGCCTTGATGAGGGAGGTTGTTCAGACACCTCCCTCGAACTCGGCTCCTATGTGGATTAGCGAAAAAAACACGAAGGATGTTGAATAGATCATGACGAAACTACATTAGCCACTTTTTGGCTCAGGTTCATATCGAGGTCATGATAGGTCAAAGAAGGTTGCATGTTAGAGTAGAGATTTTGGGCTCTAGCCTAGTCTCACAGAGTTGAGTCAGAATCATTTTAGGCACCATTTGCTTCCTCTCGTCACGGCAAATCGAATGATTTATAATTTGACTATACTGGGTCAAAACGCAAAAAAGACCTGACGTCAGGTCAGGTCAATATCATTTTCCAGCCCAGCATGATCAATATGCATATCACACGACTCATAATAGCAATATAAACGTAAAGGTATTAAACCAAAAGCTGCATCATCATTATCATTTCTTGCAAAGTTATTGACCCAAGTCTGAAAACTGCTTAAGTAGCCCCAGATGACCTCTCCGAGGCTACAGGTCAAAAGTGCAACAGGAATCTACAAAGGGGCCCAGGATCCTACGATTTGGAAAATATGGAGGTATTATCAGCTGTATCTACACAAATGCAGCACAATTTCTGTTTTTGCCATACATTTTCAATGGAGCGGTCATGATCCGTACTTGACCTTAGGTCATCGATATGAAAAATTCCCGGAACATGTGTTGTAGCACTCGGTGGGCCCATTATCTGGTATAAGTTTCAATCCAATAGATTCACCCATTGCTCACTTATGCCACCTTGAACATGTTTTAGGTAAAGTCACTTGACCTGCACTGGTGCCTGACCTGAGATGACCTAACCTTAAAAACTGTGGGGAAAGTTACGAAAGGGATTAAGGATAAGGTGTGATAAGTACAACGACTTTTCGCGCCGCCGTTTTATTATTTTTCTTTTTGCTGCCGCCGAAAAAAACCCGAGGGGTGTTCAAACAACCCCCACCGGGGCGAGGGTAAAAGATACGGTAGCAAATTAAAGGGAATTTACAGATAAGAAATTGTACAAAATAGCTTAATCACAATGCAAAACATTACACTTCGTTAACGGCTTACGATGTCAACGATTAAAACGTCAAAATAGAAAAATCACAGGATGTATTCCCACAGGTCATAATGACTTTTGCGAACTATTTTGCTCTATTTCGCGAACTAGCTAACTATTTCGCTCACCAAGCAGCGAATGCTAGCTCACATTTTATCGCTTGACTCCATCTGTGAATGGGACTTGATTGAACCCGTTGATGATTGTTCAATATAAACAAATAAACAAATAGACCACAGACAGAGGCTAAAATATGTCCTGATAGAAAATAAAATACATTCCAGCTCCCTGAGATTTTCTCCAACTATGTTGGCAAGATTGATTTTTTCCGGCCTCTGGCTGCAGTTTGGATTCACAGAATTGCAGAAATCCAAGATCCAAGCGCCCC
The DNA here is from genome assembly GCA_034440635.1 of Lepas anatifera. Lineage (NCBI taxonomy): Eukaryota > Metazoa > Arthropoda > Thecostraca > Lepadidae > Lepas > Lepas anatifera. Next base: position 6,766,200 of record JAOTON010001541.1, on the reverse strand, counting down.
AGATACCTTTTACTCATTATGCTTCAACAGAGTCATAAAGTCATCTACAGCGCCATTGTAGTCGAAAATGGAAGCGAGGGCCAGCGTTGCGCTGCACATCTAGAAACTTTAATCGCTGGTGTGCTGCAGGCCTACTACCCAGAAGTAATTGTGAATGTCTTCATGGTCATCTAACGTTCAGTTGACATGTTCAGCGTTTGCTTCAGTATCGTATAAGTGGTTGTGAGCCTAATGAGTGATCCTTGATGTTCGCCAGGACCGGGGATGCAGCAGCCGCCTGGTGCCAGGTCTTCCAACCGGACTGTGCTGGTGACGTCGCTTCTGCTGCTGCTAGCCACCTTCGCCAGTGCGAGAGCCTCCTGTCAGACACATCTGGGACATCAACATCGCCCGGCAGACGTCCGTCCAGCCGCCATAGACGACACACTTCGCAGTGGGCCCCAGCTGGAGGCAGAGGGCTGTGATGTCATCATGACATCACTCGGACCCAGACAGCGAGGTAACGCCGACACCTTTGTGGTGCTCGTGCCTGGCAAACCCGCGCAGAGCGGCAGGTCAAGACGAAGATATTCCTTCGGACTCGGAAAACGACCATCCCCAGAGACGGAACATCAGCTGCCAGACTCAGGCAAAGGCTGGAGAGATTTCGCACTGAGCAAAGGGCGTCAGAGATTTCATGGTTCCGGCTCTAACCGAATACCAGCTGATAGTCCTAGGCTGGAGAAACGACAGAGGCAGCAACCCGCGCAGCAGAGGCAACCATATGGCTTCGGACTCGGAAAGCGGCTATGGAATGCCTGGTTTGACGGGCCGACCCGGGACCTGTTGAAGAGACCAAGCTATGGATTCGGGCTGGGGAAGAGGAGCACTTCAGACAAAGAGCGGCACGTGACGGGGTCGGCCGCAATCCCCGACAGTATATAACGGGCACCTCCGCGCTGGAGCTGCTTCTTGACCCGCAGCGGGCGGCTACTGGGCACTGTTTCCTGCTCGCTGCTGCTGAGGCGTGAGCTTACCAAATGAAACAGCAACTCCATGTCAGGATGACTACCCCCCCTCGCGGGAGCAGCGGCCAGGGGGACACCACCAGCAGTGGCGGGACAGTAATGACGGGTCGCCAACGTCGTCCCACCATCAGTACAACCGTGGTTAGTTCACCGTGGCTGTTTGAGTTCTTCAAGAAGGCGGTGAATGTAAATCGTGCTGACAACGTTCGAACAAAATAGCGCCCAGCCCGGGCTACCAATGGGGATAATATTTCCTTAGAGGCTGGTTATGGCTGTTTGTTGAGATATGAGCCGATAATAAGGTAAGGTTTGTTTGTCTTCAAAAGACCAGAGTACGGAGACCTGGAATGTGTCGCTTTGGAAGTCACTATTATATGCGAGCCAAAGGCTGAATGCAAACGGGGTACGTATTTTTAAGTTACAACTGAAAGCAATTGACAAAGCTATACAGGTTGAAAATTTACTGCAATATTGTTCATGAAGAAAATTGCCGGGATTGGCACCGGTGCTATGCCGTGCTACGTGCTATGCCACTGGTGCAGCGGAGGGTCAAAAATGGTGACTTCTTACTCGAAAAGACACACGGGCCGTGAATACATCATAATCATCTATGATTAATGCCATCTGTGTTATATAAGATATGATTTTAATTCGGGCTCATACAAATGTGAGATGACAAATAAACGAATTGAGAAGTATTGCTTGGAGTTGATGTGCATTCCACATACTAAGTTTTTGTGAGTCTTTCTAACAGAGTCCACGCTTCCCGTAATAAACGTCGTGAACTGTGATCGTGTCTGATACCATGGGCAGATGCATCAATTTTTTAGAAGGCAGCTCCCATTGAGGGTGCTATTTTCAGGTGTGAATGGGTGGTACTACGGGCCAGTCCAAGCCCCTCAGATGACATATGCAGACTTTCTACAATATCCACAATAGGATGCCGATACGGTGTATTAAGGTGTATTGTCCAGTACGTGAATTCTCAGGCGCCGTCCACAAACTACGTAACACATATTCTGTTATTGTTGGCCCCCTACCTCTGGTAACGCTTTTGGCGACCAGGTGAAGAGCTTGATAACGCGCTGCCTGACTCTCCTTACTCCTCTTTTGCGTCACATAGTTTCTGGGCGACCTTTTTCTCTTCAGAGCTTGAATTATGAAGTGTTTCATTATAATCAGACAACTCTCAACGCGCACACTTACCCAAATACAGGGAGTATTGGCGTGAATGTTAAGGAAAGGAATCTCTCCAACGGGCCAGATGGGACATGAAGGGCAGTTTCCCGCCGTGGGGATTAAACCCACGTGATCTCGTGCTGTCACAATCTGGAGACGGGTAAAGAGTCAGGGTCACCGGGCCCCCAAACACGAGCAGGTCTGGGAGTCACCTGGCCACTAATTCCACTAATACGAGCATATGCTGATCCTACACTTCTGACAGGGAGAGACTCTTTGGCTAGGCGACACCATTTAAGCCTGAAGAGGGCGCCACCCAGGTCGGGGGGGGCGTCGTTTCGTGGGTAGTGGCCTATCAGGGGGCGTTGCATCGCACCGTGTGGGCGTAAATATTTGCCTCCTGAGGAGAAAGGATGTTTCAGGGGTACCGGAGCCCATTTTGGGATCGGTGAGCGCCCGAATTAGGTGTAGGGTGCAGTATGGGCTGCCCATTTTATTCGCACCCCCTCCACCAAGGTTCGCAAAATAGATCACAAGATTCCTGTTAATCGGCCTAAATGCGACACAGAGATGGTTTTAGCTTCACTGACACTTTTAAGTTGTCTATAAGCAGCGACTGTGAATAAATTGCATGCATCGCACCAAAGGCCCAAGCTACGGTCTTATGTCGGTATCCGACGAGCCGTCTGCAGTGAAATTATTTTATATTTTAATTGACATTCATCATCAATTTTGCTTCTTATAAAACAAGTATTGTTTTCCATATAAATAGGGGAAGGGGTGGCGGTTGGGATGACCAATCTCTTAAGACTAAGCTTGAGAGCTACAAAGGGGTCCACATACAGGTGGGAAAATGTACTGGCTTCAGTGATGTCTGTAGGCGTTCTGAATTCTGGTTTAGGGAGCCCCAACGCCACCCGAATGTTGTTATCGGGGGGGGACAAGAGTGTGTCTCGGGGCCACCAGGAGTTGGTCTGGGGCCCCAAAGAGTTGGTGTCGGGAAGCCCCCAAGAGATGGTCTCGGGTGAACCCAATAGTGGGCCAGCTCAGACCAGTTAAGTAACCAAGTAATTAATTAATCACCAATCAAGTTCTAGGCTTGCCCATTAATGTGAGTTTGCGGTAATGCTTTGGATCGCCTGTACTTAATGGGAACTCGCCAGACACTGATCCAAAGCCATTCCACGCTCAGGGGTGGATTCAAGATTTCCTCACGTGGGGGGGCGCATCTATGTCTCAGGGCATCCGCGCGGGAGGGCCTCGAGTTCATCTATTTAAAGCGAAGTCTTTGCAAGCTGAACTATTTGTAAGGTACCTGTTTCTACGTTTTTTCTATGCTGTGGCACAATTCTCTTTTTCCGCCTTGTTCTCATTTATTTCTCTCACACCCATGCATCTCAATTCACAACACTAACATTGCCCAACGCAACTCAGCAACGATTGCCGATAACGGATAACACCATACAAAAGACAAAGGCCAGAGATAGGACAAAGGTAACACTGCACCACTAGAAACATTGGACGCTTATAGCTACTCAAAGAACACATAGACGTAGCCTCTGAAAGAACGTAGTCTCTGAATCACATTTTCCAAACGCAGTTCCGTTTGCTTCCTAATGACGGTCTTTGAAACAATAATCCCACAGTTAACAAATGTATTTTTTCCTACGCTCAAAAGCATCTGCTGACTATTCATCAACTCTCTTTGCACCAATATGAACCCACCACGCATGTATGTACCCTTTCCCAAAATAAATATTAACACAGACATTCCCAAAATGTATTAGCATTTATTCATTAAACCCCTAACAGAGAATGGGTATGAACTCCTCGAGGAAATCCTGAATCCACCCCTGAGCCTAGAATTGATTTGTATTAGTGTCTGGTAAATTCCCATTATGCGCGAGTGATTCAAAGCTCACAATAATGAGCAGGCCTAGGAGCTAATTCAATTGGTCTAAGCCGGCCAACTTTTGGTGTCCCTCGAGACCACTCTCAGGGACTCCCCGGCACCAACACTTTGGGGCTCCAGATCAGCACCTGGGGGTCCCGAGACACACTCTTGGTGGCCCCCCGAGACAAACACCGGGTGGCGTTTGGATTCCCTAAACCAGCATTCAGAACGCCCATCAGACACCACTGAAGCCACCCTGTGGGGACCCTTTGTAGTTCTCAAGCTTAGTCTCATATAATTGCTGCTGATTTCTAGGCTCATAAGTCGCAGTAATATGGTGATAACTTCAATGCGAGTCACTATCATGAAATGCAGGGCTCTATAAGCGGTGCAATTAGTGGCACTTACTATGTTACCATAAACGCTGGCCCACTATAGATCCTCACCATATTGTATTTGTTACTTTGGCACCCAACTGTGTATGTGTTACTTGCGAGTATTAAGGACAATCATGGTATAAAAATCCTTAGCTTTAATATTTTCAACGTGCTTTTAAAGTTTAACGTTTCGAGGGCCCGAGACCATTCCCTGGGACCCCGAAACCAGCTCTGGTGGGCCCTCCATACCAAGACTTTGTGGAAACCCTGAGATTAAAACTTGGAGAGGCGTCACCCCGAGAACCTCTGCTGGTGACCCCCGAGGCCAACCACTGGAACCCCGAGACCAGCTCCCCTAGACCAACATTCGGGAGGCGTTTGGGTTCCCAAATAAACTTTCGTAACGCTCATCAGACATTACTTGGGCTGGATGGGGGCCATTTGCAGTGCTTAAGTTTAGCCCGCGGGGATGGGGCCCCTTTCAGTGCTTAAGCTGAGCCCGTGGGGATGGGCCCTTTGCAGTGCTTAACACGCGCATTGACGGGAGGGCGGGTACCCGCCCCCTCGGATTTTTCGAAGACAGCATAAAAATGGCGGCGCTACGTGCCGCCGTACTTGGTATACCTTTTCCTCATCATTTTTACAACTTTTGTCAAAATTTTAAGGTTAGTTCATCTTAGGTCAGGTCACCAGTACAGGTCAAGTGACCTGACCTCAAAAAAAGTTTAAGATAGCATAAGTTGGAACAAGGTGAACTTATCCGATTGAAACTCATATCACATAATGGGCCCACCGAGGTCTCTAAAATATATTCCGGTATTTTTTATATCGATGACCTGAGGTCAGGTACAAGCCATGATCTCTCCATTGGAAATACATGAGAAAAATGGTTTTAACTGAATAACTTAGTAACAGATGGGGCCCGCGGGGCTGGGGCCCTTTGCAGTGCTTAAGCTCAGCCCGCAGGAATGGGGGTCCCCACCGTCCCCTTGAATCTGCCCCTGTTAGGCTAAATATATACCAAGTTAATTTAGATGGGGGAACTTTCTAGTTTTAGAAATAGGCTATCACATAAAAATGATTTTTTCGGCGGCGGTGACCTGTTATGCCAGGATGAAAAATTTGCGATGCCTTTTGCTGTTCTGAGTTGGAACTATACGTACTAGTCAAGCTCCTACTCAGATTTCTACCCCTAAGACACATAATAAATGATTAATTTCCATACAAAAACCTACTAGACATTTTGCTGCTGACGTTTCGCTGGCTCCGGCTTGAGACTTTCATGTGCGGTAAGTGCGACGTCTTCATAGCCACTGCGCATGGCCAGTTTAAGTGTCAAAATCAAAACCAGTTCGGTGTTGCATTTACGCTAACTAACGGTAATCTGATGGACTATTTCATTAACCAGGTGATAAAAAGTAAAATGGGCATCCTGAGGGGGCTATGTACCCATCCATGCCCCATACATGCGGAAATGAATGCGAGCTCTGTGGACAATGTCAGTTTGGCACCGCGCAAAACGCGTACCAGCGCCAACAGCAGGCAAGGAGTACCCAGTACCCGGCCCATAGCCCTACATTATCCAGCTTGTGGTGAGCATCCAGGAAATACATATTTCAAAAAAGGTAAGATATATGGGAGCAATAATTGACCAGTTGCATCACAGAGAGCTCAGGCAGTGCGGTTCAACCACCGACGATAATGAACCGGGGGCCATCACGGGAAGCTCGGACGGTAGGGCTCAACCACCGACGATAATTAACCGGGGGCATCACGGGAAGCTCGGACGGTAGGGCTCAACCACCGACGATAATGAACCGGGGGCATCACGGGAAGCTCAGGTAGTACGGTTCAACCACCGACAATAATGAACAGGGGGCATCACAGGGAGCTCGAGCGGTACGGTTCAACCACCGACGATAATGAATCACAGGTATCACGGCAAGCCCGGGCGATACGGTTCAACCACCGACGATAATGAACCGGGGGCATCACGGGAAGCTCAGGTAGTACGGTTCAACCACCGACAATAATGAACCGGGGCTTCACGGGAAGCTCGGGCGGTACGGCTCAACCACCGACACTCTGATACCGGTGTATTCATGCTAGCAAATTGAGGCTTTGATAAGACAGGAGCTGCACTCATCAACCATTAACAGCACGAGGAGCAGCAGAGAAGAGGCGGTGGTGACACTGGTAAACAGCGTATCAGCACGAGGAGCAGCAGGGAAGAGGCGGTGGCGACACTGGTAGTCAGCGTATCAGCACGAGGATATCATCACTTTCCAATGTTGGGCATTACTATCTCACGGGTCCGGTTTATGCGTTTATGCAGAAGGCGATAGTGCTGGCCCGACACTCACGGAGAACGCCAGAGCGAGAGTTGTCTTCAAAGCCAACTCATCGCAGTGATGAGTTCGCGCTTGCTTCGTCTTTGTCACCGTGACTCACCTGGTCAACTCACCTGTTGGGCGCGCGTAGAGTCGTAAGACAAGAGGAATATGAAGACAACACTCAATTTAGTTCTTTCAACAGATGGGAGCTGATTCCAGAAGAAAGCAAGAGACTGTCATGTCTGTATCCGTATCAATGAGTCTGAGGGGGTGCCGCTTAACGAGTGCTTTCGAGGTGGCTTTTGTTTCTAGCGGTGATGAGCTGATCCATTTCCACGCGTCTCCGAAACTCGATCCTTTGGATTTAACGTGCAAACAGAATTCAATCGGGTCAATTGGGTCTAAATTTCCCACAATACCGTTCCCTAAAGCTCTCTCCTTGCTGTTGTGGGGGCGCGGCAGTGGAGGTCTCAAAAATTATTTTTCCCCGAATTTGTGCAACCTAAAAGTGTGGTCCAATCCTGATGAAATTTTCCACGGATGCTCAGATTGAGCTTAATCATGGCAACAGCTGGGGGGGGGGCTATGATTAAAAAAACTGTGAATGCCTATTGTGCATCAATTACTGCAAAAATTGGTCTGCTGCAGCTCATAACCTGCTTATCATGATTAATCATGATAATTGATCTGCTGCATGATAACCTGGTTATACAGTAGGGAAGGAGCTTTAGGAAAAAAGTTGTATGGTATTTTGGGACCAGTCGGTTTCTTATGTTCTCCTCCCACTGATATAGAATTTGGCATCGAAGAGCCAATTTTATAATTGTTCCGCAGCGCCGACGCTTTCAAGTTTTGTTTCCCGGAAAATGACATCTTCTCAGTTATGTGACGAAGTCATCGGAGTTAACAGTAAAGAACTGGCACTATCAGATCAAACAGCTTCTCGGTCATGTGACGAAGTCATCGGAGTTAACAGTAAAGAACTGGCACTATCAGATCAAACGGCTTCTCGGTCATGTGACGAAGTCATCGGAGTTAACAGTAAAGAACTAGCACTATCAGATCAAACAGCTTCTCGGTCATGTGACGAAGTCATCGGAGTTAACAGTAAAGAACTGGCACTATCAGATCAAACAGCTTCTCGGTCATGTGACGAAGTCATCGGAGTTAACAGTAAGAACTGGCACTATCAGATCAAACAGCTTGTCGGCTACAGTCCCATCAAAACTGCACGCACCTTCCTTTTTTGTTCTTGAGCTTTCACGTTTCCTTGGAGTGAGCCTTATTTTCTTTGCAGTTATTTCCTTACAGTTAAGAGCCATGGGGTGAAATACTGTGCCACAAGGCTTATCAACGTTGTGTGAGTTATGTCAGGACAGGAAAGGACTTTCAACTGAGCGGATTAAGTATATTTAAATATAGAACTCAGTCATTCTTGTTAGGTCACATAATGCCAATATGCACTATTTTTCGGGATCTTTAAATATGACAGGGACGAATGCCAACCGGTGTGGGAGAACTAAAATCAACTAATGTCGTCAATAAGACTTCGGTATTTTTCACGGAAAACAGTTCAAATTGGCTGTATTTCAGTGGCTACGGTAACTTGGTGCCGGTGAATTAAGAAAAAACAGCATCAGATCCGCCTCGGTCTGTCCTGAGAGTCGCTAACGCAGCTGATTTTCTTTCATACAGTGGTGTGATAATATCAGCCGATAAGTACACCGTCGTGGGAGGTCGACTTGTGTCCATGAAAACAGCATTAAATCAGGGAAAGTATCTAAGAATAGAACATGGCCACATTGTGTTGGAAAATGAAAGGGAATATATCATCTTCATGGGGTCTAACCCAGCTATGAGTCGCGTGGGGTGATGCATGGGTGAGCGGTAGAACACCTGCTGTCTGAGCCACAGATCCCGGGTTCAGGTCCCGACAGAGTCTCTGAATGATTGGTCTGACTTAACAAGTCTCCCCTAATGGGGTGAGAGCTGGCGACCCCATGTACCCCTGGCATATGGTGCGTCAGTAACCCGCGCCCCGGTGGGCCTCCAAGCCACCTTCGCCCTGGTGGGGGAGGGGTTTGAACACCCCCTCAAACGCGGCCCCTATGCGGGATAGCGAAAAATTCCAACGCTGGTGGATAGCTCAAACAAATTCATGAAGGAGCCTTATTAATCACTTTTTGGCTCAGGTCAATATTGACAACATGACAGGTCAAAGAAGGTGGCATTTTGGGAAGAGTTTTTGGGCTCTAGCATCTGACAGAGTTGAGTTAGAATCATTTTAGGCACCATTTTCTTCCTCTCGTCACGACAAATCAAATGATGTATATGATCATACTTGGTCAAAAAACAATAATGACCTGACCTCAGGTCAGATCAAGGTCACTTTTTAACCTAGCATAGTCAATATGCATATCAATCGACTTGCTATAGCAATCCAAAGCCAATAATATCAAAATAAAAGCTGTGCCATCATTTCATGCAAAGTTATAGACCTAAGTCTCAAAACTGTTTAAGTAGCCCCAGATGATCTCAGAAGTCACAGGTCAAAAATTTCAGCATGGACCTGGAAAGGGGCCCAGGATACCTACTACGATTTGGACAATATAAAGGTATTCTCAGCTGTATCTACACACATACAACCAAATTTCTGTTTTTCCCATATATTTCCAATGGAGAGGTCATGGTCCGTACTTGACCTTAGGTCATGGATATAAAAAATCCCGGAATGCATGTTGTAGCATTCGATGGGCCATCATGTGATATAACACGCACCCTGCTGGGGGTGAAATTACCCAACCAGGAGGGGGCAAAATTCGCCACCCCCCCACACTCCTGGTTTTCCCCAGATAGCACAAAAACGAAGAGATTCGGAACAACAGAACTTACGATACACTATCCCTGGTCAATTTCAGGCATCTGGACGGTTTTTTTAGGTCAGATCATGTCAGGTCAAGGAGCTATCCAAGGTCAAGCAATCTCCAACCTCAAAACATAAAGTCACGAGTTTTAAGTGGCGCCTAAGAAACATGAGCCAACCGATCACTTTAAAGCTTTCACAATATGATGACGTCATTAGGCTCTAAAATTTTGCTATCTCGGAATTTTGATGTTGTCGACCTAAGATGGGGTCAATTTTTTGTCACCCCATTATAACTATAAGTCTATGGTGAAAATAGAAAGGGCTCGTTTTCAGTAAATACTGGATAGATAAAGCTGAGAATCACCAAACCGTGTATTCTTACCACGATCTTGACCATTAAGGTGAGTTTTTGACGATCTGACCTCTCAAAGATCATGTCAGGTCACAGGAGCATACATATATTTTTTATTGAGCATAATCAGCAAAAGGTATTCACTCAATTATAGCTGAAGTCGAAGTCAACATCGGATGAATGACAGTAACATGAGACACGGTCAGATAATTAGACTGTAAAATTGTACATGTGAAAATCTTAAAATGAACAGGAAAAACACTGCACTTCACCTCACGGAAACAAATAAATCTACCGCCCTTTCAACATTCAAAGTGGATGGCTTCGTATGTGTTTCTAAACACTCGATTTAAAAGCTGCTAATGTTGAATTGAAAGGGTTGGCTTCCGGATATCGCGTAACATGACTTTTAAAACACAGCGCCACCCGCGAAAAAACCACGCCTTATTGTTTCCACGCGTGCCACTGGAACAGTTCGCCGCTGAGGTACATGTAAGGTGAATGCTCCGAGCAGGGGGGCGGAGTCAATTTTCCCGGAAATAATTTAAACAATAAAGCATACATCATACTGGAGCCCCCTCTGGGACAGGCTGCTAATTTTTTACCAATATCTTCTCACTGAATTGAAATAAAGCTCTTATTTTACTTGGATTATGCTTATACTGTCACGGGGAGTCGATTGATATGCAACATTATCATACCAGGTCACCCTCTGACCCTGATCTAGCTCGATGTCAGGTCACTTTCACAATGTGACCTAGCAAGTTCATAGTATACATCATTCGACTCACCACGATGGGAGGAAGCCAATGACGCATAAATATTTGATCTAGCTCCGCTGAGTAAAAATATAAAGAGGGAAGCGTACACTGTCCCGTTGTAAGCCTGTGTAACTTTCTTCAATCTAAGCAGACCTCAATTTTGACCTGACATAAAGATACTTCCTATAATTTATATTTGTATCAAGAGCTTTTGAACGCCGCCCGTATTTTTATTTAGCTTTCCTGGGAAATGAGACACGGAGGGGGCGAAAAACGGCTCACCCCCCTCCAGCGGGGCACGTCATGCCAGGACCCTAGCGGAGCGCGTGTTAAGTTTCAGTCCGATAGATTCACCCATTTCTTATTTAACCACCTTAAACATTTTTGGAGGTGAGGTCACTTGACCTGCACTTGTGACCTGACCTGAATTGACTCAACCTTAAAATTTTGGGGAAAGTTGCGGAATCGATCAAGAATAAGGTGTTCCAAGTGCAGTGGCGGTTTTTCGTGCCGCCGGAAAAAGCAGAGGGGGTGTTCAAACACCCTACCACCCCCCTCCCCCCACCGAAGCGAGGGTTGATAAAGCTAAACACTGTTGTTTAGTAACTCCGTGTGTACGTGCATGAATAAAAATAACGGCTAATGTTGTCCTCACTTCCGCCTTGAGGATGCGATGGAGTGTCAACGACTCGACGCGTGTACAAGAGTTTCTTGGTGGGTATGGACCTGTAAAAGTTGAAATTGAAATGCTTGGAGTCAAGTCGATTTGGCACACTGATAAAGGATGATGATGACATCTCCCCAACTTTCCGGGATCGATCTTACAGACTCCCACTTCACGAACGCAATTGGTTTGTAGACGGGTGTAATTTCTGGTGTTTACTTTTGTGATCGTAATTGGCTTATGGTCGGTGTAAAGCTCTCTAGGACTAGATTGCTCTTGTGTAGTCATTGATCGGCCTCTCGGTCTACTCTCAGCCTTTTTCAGGCTATCGCTAACAGAACTCACAATTTTGAAATACCTCAAAAAGCTTAGTCGCACGGCCGTAATGATGAAACTTTTGCAATGATTTAGTAAACAATGTATAAAAGACAAATCAGTCCCATATTTTCAAGCTGTATTTTCCCCCTTTTTTTGGAATCAACGCCAGAGCTCATCTGCGTTGAGTCACAAGTAACTTCCTTTTTTATAAATTTTGTCCAAATTGATCCCAGTTCGGCTGCTGGAGTCTGCGTCTCACTAAAGTCATCTAGGGACTTGTCACGAAGACCCCGACCCCACCACCCGAACAAGCAACTCCCGCAATGAAGAGTTGATTCAGAAGCCAAAGTTTAACGTCCCACAAAGCACAGGGACGGCCGCCCCGCTCAGGCCACCCTCTCACCAGTCAGTTGCCAGCCGACCTACGGCGGGTAAACTATTGAGCGCCGGAGCGTCACAGGGGAACCGATCCCACGCGTGGAGATGCACTGCCGCAGCCTGTTTCTGAGTAGTGGACCGGAGCCCGACGCTCTACCAACTGAACTACCGGGCAGCTTTTTGGAATGAATGATTCGTGTAATAAGACAATAATCTAAGCAATGTCCTACCAGAGGAGCTGAATAATTTCTTCGCTAGATTCCAAAACAGTCGGAGACTTGTTGGAACTGATTTTGTCTATAGCAGCTTTGCATTATTTAAGGGATGCGATCCCTCACACGTCTCCCTGTGGGTTGGGTCGAGTCGAGGTGAGTCTAAACCATTGGTGACAAAATAATCATGTTGTGCTACATATCTAGACGTGTGCAAGTTTTCAAACGAGGCCCTGCACACTCTAAGAATTCCCTTGTCCCCAAGAGACCCCAGAAAAGTCAAGACTACGAGAGTTCCACAAACTTCAACATCCAAATTCACTTGCTCCAAATTATATCAGGTCTACCATTCCGAAACAAGGCATTCAAACACTGGACGGACTCTCAGAAACTCGCAAACTATTACCCGGCCTCGCATTAGAACAACATTATTTCAAAACTCTTTTATACCAAAAACCACCAAAGAATGGAACAGTCTTCCTCTAGAAATTAGGATGTCGAGCTCCGCAGTATTCAAAAGAAAAATTTGTGAGTATTTTGGTCCGACGGCAGCCTCTAAATATTTCGAATTTGGGACTAAAATAGGGAACAAACTACACACTCAACTCGCGTAGGAGCGTCTGAACTAAATTCACATACTTTCCAGTTACTAAAAACTCTGTCACCTCAGTGCTCATGTGGATACCTAACCGAAACAGTAAAACTCTTCGTGCTCTTTGTCCCATTTATACGAACCAGCGTGATGAACTCTTTCAATCATTAACAGTAATTTTAGGAAGTGACTTAAATGCGTTCTCCCAACAAAAAAATTAGACCTTTGATATCCGGTAGTGACCTGGACGTTGGCAGTGGAAGAGAGGTGGCCAAGGCATTCCAAAACTACATTCTAAAAACAAGAAGATTTGTTTAGCGCTGGGGGCGGTCGGTGGGTGCCGGCCGGCGCGGTGGGCGGTGTCGGCCAGGTGGTGACCGTCCGGTGGGCTCCCGCTCGCGGTGGCGTCTTACGACGTATGGAAGATAAACACGGTGGTCAGGAACTGGTTTACTTATTTGGTTTGCTTGTTTTGTTTCTTTATGTCTCCAAATCTTACTGTGTGATTGTGCACGTGTGTATGTGTGTCTGTGTTTGTGTGAGATACGTCCGGTATAGGCGATGTGTTTAGTGAGAAAGATGAGAGGGCGCCACGACTTAAGCCTTCGGGCTTTTGCGCCAATCTCTTCTTATAATGTCATATTGTTTCCGTCAAATACATGTTTATGAGATGAGATGAGATGAGATGAGACCAATTCGTTGCCATCCCTTACCATGTAAATTGTTCTACCATTAACGCGCTTTTTCTCGAGGCTTAGGAAGTGCTTTGTTGGTTTTTTTGTCCTGCTCTAGTGAATATACCTTCGACCACAGCATCGTCCGTTGATCTGCGACTTGACATGACCTGATCTAAAAAAATTGTCAGTTACATGAAATAGATTAGAAATAAGGTACCTTAACCCGGGACCCACCGGGGCACTATCGGCCAGTAGCCTCCAAAATGCGGTCATAGATCGGCTCGCAGGAATATTGACTCAAATTTTTGTCCCCAGGGGTAAGCATAGTCGAAAATCCGAAAATGATGTCAATTTGGCATATAAACCAACACATTACGCTAAGTATGTCATGGAAGCATACGCTGAACATTGAAATAATGGTGCAGGAGGAACGTGATATGCACTCAGATATATGATGATACCGTCAGGTGATTTTTTTTTTGCTGTACATGTACCAATTTTTACCTCTACTCTAAGTTTCAAATCAATCGGCTTAAAAATTTTAGCTATTGTAGAGCTCAAAAGTTGAAGTGAGGTGACCTTGGTTGACCTCGCCTGGTGACCTGACCTTGGGTACCCCGGGGTAAAAAAATTCAGGCATGGTGGGAAAATGTTGGGGTGAGAGGTAAACATCTTAACTGCGGCGCTCCGCCTCGTCCTGTTTCTGCTATCCCGAAAAAAACCTTGCGGGGGTTATCGATGCCCCCGTGGGGCGAGGGTTAAGTTTCGGTGTTATGCGTCTCTGTTTCTGCATTATTCAGAGAAACCCAGGAAAAGGTGAGCGATGTTTGCTTCTCCAGTGGGGTTCGTGTTCAAGAGAAAATCAGCTACCTTAGTGTCATTCAAAGGCGGATCCGGGTGGACGCGATTCTGCGAGCCTTCAGCTACCCCCCCACCAGGTGGTCGCAGTCACCCCGTAAGGCCGATTTCCTTCCAAAGCGCCAGTCCTTATTTTACAATTTTATTCGATATTAATTGATTAGCTCCAAAGATTAGCTTCGGTTAGCCCGATGAATAGCTCCGATCCACCTCTGCCATTCTAGTATTTAACGATCAGGAGGAAATAGTGCATACTGGCGAAACATACTGCAACAAGAATTATAAGAAACCCATATTTTTAGATGCTGAATCGACCCACTAAATGGGATATAACATGGACAACATCGTTGGCAATCCTTGTGGCAGAGTATGTCACCCCCAGCTCGGAATATCTGTGTTTGAAATGTGATAACTTGAGAACAGAAAGCGTTAGAACTATGCAGCTTCTGACAGGATTGCTTATGAGAAGGTACTGTATCTGGTCAGTGACAATGTTTTATCTTCGATGAGTATACCAGAGTCCCGAAAAGTGCTATTTTTCTGTTGTAGTTTTTTTTAACTTCGAAACGTCAACGTGAGAAAACAAATGCCCAAAATCGAGTTTTCGATGCTAAACTAATTAAGAATCAGTGGGTCTGAGAACAGTACAAGCAGACGGGCTTCAAAACAAGGTGTCAAAAGGGACTCCTGATATGCAGCTGTATTTGTTATCGATCCCTTTGTCACTTAGAAAACTCCCTTCATCTATTGCAGCAGTGATAGGGCCATTAAAAATCTCCGTTCTTTTTGTCCGAATTAACGCAAATTTTCCATAAGAATAATTCAATTTTGATTCGGACAAGCCTCATAAGAAGCGAATGCGACAACGAGAATAGCCGCCCCGCCTCGGAAAGTCACACCTCGAAAAGCACGGAGTTACCCACATGCAAGTCTACAGAAACGGTATGAACTCCGGCAGGTGGTACAACTACTACTTATTCTTGGGTCATTCCATGCCAACTCGACACAGTACACGGCACCCTCAGATTTGCTTGCTTTTTCTGTATAGGCTTATCTTAGGCCAGAAACTCGATTCTGGGAAAATTAGACCCCTTCTCCTGCAGTTCATTCTATATGATGACGTCACTATTCGCCAAATATCCTTGCATTCCATTTTACATATGACTATAACTTCAAAAGGTTTAAAATATTTGTGTTTTGCAAGATGTTCCGAAAATAAAGGTATGAGTCCATGCTTTATATATTTTTAACGTTTTTGGTTTTTTAAAATTGTATGTTATATATTATATTGAATTCAAAACCGTTGATTTTTCATCAGATGGGTTACTTTGATTTAAGATTACAATAGCTCCAAAAATCTGAACTGAGGATCTATGATGATTTATTACAAGCGGCGATTCAAAAATCGTAAGGTGGCTTTTCAAGCATTGTAGTGATGAGTATGAAGCGGAGGGAGAGGGCAAGGAAGAGATAAGGGGAGGACATGGGAGGGCGGGAGGCTACCGGGAGAGATGCTGGATAGTGGGATGCTGCTGCCGCATGTGCAGTTGTTCACTCCTCCAAGCAGAACAGGGATATGTAGTCTTTGCGCAGTCTTTCTCATAAAATGTATTACTTGTGCCTGTAATCCTATGTTTGAATCCTCGCTTCTCTATATTGCATAACTTCCATAAGGTTTCAGTCCTTTGAAGTTTCCTGTATTTCGTTAGCTTTCCAGCCATTTTGGTGTTTGTTCATTTACGAACGAAATTTTACTTCCATTGATTTCAGGTGGTTGTGTAAAACAAACTCGCTCTGGAAACAGTTACAAAATATATCCTGCTGGAAACCGGTTTCAGCCAAAGGCTCGTATACAAAAAAAAAATATTGCTGTCACCGATCTTCGGGCTTTGAAAAACATCTACCAAACGGGAAATATTTTCTAATATTTTTTTGCGTTCCCTTTCCCGGGAACATTTTGTATTAGTTACTAGTGTCATTCGTGCAACGCACTCACACTATGAACATGCAGAGCGGAAGTTTCCATTTGCCGGCACCTTTTCGGGAAAGCGGCACCGCACTCGGCGGCCGTAGGCTGCTTCAGTCTCTCCAAGCCCCAGTGCTCGGCAGAAGCCGAGCCCTCACGTGAGGGCCGCGGGCGAGAGACCAGACCGGTGGATAACTCCAGGTCAAGGAGCTATTCAAGGTCAAGCGACCCGACCATAAAATCTAAAATCACGAGTTTGAGGCGGCGCCTAAGGAACATCAGCCATCCGATCAGTTTCAAACTTTCACAACATGATAAGATCATTTGGGTCTACAAATCTGCTGTCTCAGAATTTGTATATTATTGACTGCTCTGGTTAATTATGTATTGTTTGTTATTTTTATCATTGTTATTGTTTGTTATGGTTTATTATTTGAGGTGGGCTCAATTTTTTAATCACCCCATTATAAGTATACGGTGAAAAATAGAAAGAGCTCGTTTTTCGTAAATACTGCATAGATAAAGCTGAAAATCTTCAAACTGTGTATTCTTACCCGATCTTGAGCTTAACCCTATTTCCGGCAGGGGGCTAATATTGCCCCCCCCTTTCTGGTTTTTCGAGAATGTCTCCGAAACGGCTTGCGATAGCACTTGGAAACTTCCTGACTTTTCCTAAAACTAGCACAGGCAGGTGTTCTGAAATTTTCAAGAATATATATATATATATATATATATATATATATATAAGATATTGCCCCTGGTGTCCGTGAAAGGGTGTCCAAAAATGATTTTGTGAACAATCAGAGCATTTGCAATCATTTTTGCGACTTTAAGATAATAAGACAGCTTTTCCCATGCTTTCTTCACGGGAGAGGTCATCTCCTGACCTGACCCCAGGTCACAAAATCGAACAAATGACGGATATAATCTTTTAGACACGGAAGGGTCATCAAGTGTAGAAAGTTTCTAAATTGATCGGCGTTGAAATGAAGCTATGGTAGAGCTCAAAAGTTAAAATGAGGTGACCTGGTTTGACCTCGCCTGGTGACCTGAACTAGTATGGCCCGAGGTCAAAAATTTTGGGGCTGGTGGGCAAATGATGGAATGAAAGGTAGACTCCTCAACCGCGGTGCTGCGCCTCGCTGTTTTTGATATTCCGAAAAAAATTTTAAGGGGCAATCGATACTCCCGCCTCCGGTGGTGCGAGGGTGAAGGCACTTGCGCCAGAATATTGCGCAATTACGATCACATGCACCAGTCACCTACAAGTGAACCAAATAATAATATTGTGTAGTATCTTATACGATACAACTTCTGCCATGAATGCAATGGTCTACCGCTCACTGTTCCGTCAACCAACCGTTAAAAGTCTCGCGATTGAACCAATTTCAGACTTCTCTCTAGCCAATAAGATCTTCAAGGACAAATGATTGCGAGCATCGGGATCAAGCGCCCAGGCAGGGCGATGTCTTCTGTACGCCTCCAGCGTGACCTGCCCGTCAAGTTGGATCGCGTCGGACGGCCTCGCTAATGAGGCCAACAGGGACGGCTTTCAAGCGTGTCCGAGTACAAATAAAACAACCGAGGATGTTTTCTCACATCATTAGTCTAAATCTTTTTCCTCGGAGACGTTGTTTTGAAGACAGTCGCTTTAAGAACCGTGACTGTCAAAAAGTCCGCGGAAGGATGATTATATTAGCCTCTCATTCTGTGCAACATAGAGCAGAGATCAAAGTGAAACATTGGTTTTAATGAATCAGCATTTCTTGTTACAATTATCCTCTATGCTATATAGGGCAACATGACTAATGCTCAATGTTCACAGTTGCGTTAGTAGGCACTTGCGGAGCATTGCCCTTTATGGCTCACTCCTGTAAAAATGAGTGTCTTCTGGTCAGAGAACCTACTGTGAGGAGACAAAGAGATCAAAGTGGCTTCTAACATCTGTAAAAGTCTAATCTTCCGCATGTGAGAGAGCACGTTTTGGTGTTTGCTGCGAGACGGGCAGATGGGGCCGAGAACTGCTTTGGAGTTTGCGGCTATGATCACTCATTGCTTCGCACTCATTGAGCTTTGGGACAACAATATCGAAACTAGGCTAGTTTCCGACATTTTCTGCAGGGCTTCTAACTTAGTTCTAAGCTCATTATCCAGGTGTCGCATTCCCTTTAATACATTTTAAAACAAATTGACATTCTTCAAGCCATTTCCGTATTTTTATCCCACCACCCATTTATAAAGCAGGCAGGAATGCCCTTCCTTACCCGTGCGACCCCACTAAGATGTCTCCATTAGGAAAGGATAGGACATGCTAGTAAAAATGAGGACTCGCACCAGTCTTCACTCGCTTTCAATGTAGATATGAGTTTCCGCTCTCTCCCAACAATCCTCGTTAGATTATTTCCCCGCGTTCCCTAAAAAAATGCGAACTAGTAACCAGGGATGCAGAGCCGGAGCCGGAGCCGGAGCCGGTCGGAGCCGACCATTCTGCCCGGAGCCGGAGCCGGAGCCGCCGAAACACTTTAGATCGGAGCCGGAGCCGGAGCCGTCAGAAAGGGTCCGGCTCTGGCTCCCAAAGAGCTCTAAAATTACCAAAAATTAAATGTGTAAATGGTCACATTTTACCTCATGAGATGTCGCATGGAAACACATTTATTTACCTGAAATATTACATTTTCTCAATATGTTATGTATATCGAGATTAGTGAAATATTGAAACTAGGGTGTTCCGTAGACGGTCTCACTCTCGGGCAGGGGATGCGCTCCGGCCATTTAGAATGGGCAGAAATTGGCAAACAAATGAAAGCATTGGCGGACACTGGCAGATCCATGGGGGGTGGCAAAAAGGCATTTGCCCCCAAACTGCCCAATTTTGGCGATTTTTTCCGATTTTCTTCAAAAACCATGTTTTTCACGATTTACCCAATACCGTCGACTTGCATCCGCCCCTGTTGGCAGACGCAGAGGGGAGGCCATTCCGGCCATGGCCTCCCAAAGCCCTGGAAGGGGGCAGACTATATTTTGGCCCCCCCGAAGGCTGAAGAAATTTTTTGAAAAAGGTGTTTACACTAGGGCTGTCGAGCAATAAAATCTTTGCTCCCCCCCCAGGAGAGTTATCATGTACTCGGAGAAGTAGTTTATACTAGGTCTGTCGAGAACCGAAATCGCACATCCCATCCCCCCCGAAAGGGGGAGAGGCAGATTTGGGTTTGCCCCCAAACTGGGTTCTGCGTCCACCCTTGATTATGAAAGTGTATGGTTTTTGTTTCTTAAGTTATTCTCCAAACATTTATCTATCCAAAAACCTAAGTTTCATTGCAAACGTGCCTCAAACCTACCCATCACATCCGTTAGAAAATCAACATCCCGAATTTCCCGTCCATTCTGGACGGCGAGTTGCCACGCACATGGCTGCAGTGACGCCATCAGCGACGCCGTAGCAACGGCCGTGTAAATGGTGTTGTCATGTTTTGCGATGAAGCTACTGCTTACTGATCTCAGGTCCAGACTAAGAGCAGACATATTGAAGGCAATGTTGCTGGTCCGCTCCAACCGCGATTGGGTGGTGTAGTGAGCGAACCAGCTTCTGGGCCCTGGGCACTGGGCAGTAGGGTGGCTGGTTTCGATTTTTCTCGAAAAGGAATTAGGCCATCAGCCTATCTTATGTGTTTTTTGATGTTGAACACTGTTAGCTCATCGAAATTTTTCGTTGCGGGCCGTCCAAGCTTTACTTGATCGTTGTATTTTTAATTTTTATGTGGGTTTGCGGGCACGTCTGACCCATATTTCTCTTTGCCATAACAGTGCAATGCAGTTTGCCATACGAATACAATGCAGTGTAGGTTGGTCCAGTTTTGAGGTTCACTGGCCTTTGGCATCTGGTCAAGAGCGTTTGTTCATCCAGTCGCCATTTTTCATTCGTACAAATACATAATCACTTTGTATCTGATGGACTTTCACGCCCTTGAAAATGTGTCGATCACATTTTGGATATAGGTACATTGCCGGAGCCGGAGCCGGAGCCGGTACTTTACCCGACTTAGGCAAGGCCGGGCCGAACCGGAGCCGAGATCATAACCCCGGACCGGAGCCGGAGCCGGAGCCGTCCAAAATTTTCCCGGCTCCGCATCCCTGCTATTAACAGTTGAAGGAACACAGGGATCACTTTTGGGTTGTTCGAGCTTTTGTTTAGCCCCCTCGGGTGCCCTGATCTAATATTATGCGGATAGCATTTGTATGGATGTGGAGAAAATAGTAAGGTTAGAGAAAGAGCTTGGATCAAAAGTGATCCATACGGCCGTTATGGCGTTATCACTGAAAATCTTAGGGGCTTTGGGAAAAGAGGAAAAGGAATTGAGGAAAAAACTTGAAAGTCCTTGAAATTCAGTGCCACCTAGTGTATGACCATAATTGGCGTTCACCCGGTGGGGATCTTTATTTGACCCCTAGGGTTTTCCGAGGTGGTTGTAGAAAGGCGACGCGCAGGGTCGCCTTACTTAGTATGGCTCTTCATTGGTCCTTTTTGTACCTTATTATTTTAAGCCTCGCCCCGGTTGGGGGTGTTTGAACAGCCCTCGGATTTTCCGGCGGCACGAAGAATTGTCGGTGCAAAGCGCCACCGAGCTTGGGGCACCTTATCCTTGATCAATTCAGCAGCTTAATCCAACATTTTAGGGCTAAGTCGTTAAAAATGCGCATTTTTTGGAGGCAATACAAAAACGGCGATGCGTAGCGCCGCCGTACTCGACGTACCTTTTTCCTGATCATTTCTACAACTTTTGTCAAAACTTTAAGGTTAGGTTATCTCATGTCAGGTCACCAGTACAGGTCAAGTGATCTGACGTCAAAAATTTTGTAGCATTAGTCAGAACAGAGTGAATTTATCCTATTAAAACTCATATCATATAATGGGCCCACCCAGTTTTCTAGAATATGTTCCGGTATTTTCATATCGATGACCTAAGGTCAGGTACGAGTCATCACCTTTCCCGTGGAAATATATAGGGAAAAATGGTTTTATCTAAATCAAACTTAGTAATAGATGGCAACAGAGCGTTTATTTTAGCATCATTAGATTGACCCTGTCTTTGCAGTTCCAACGATATGCACTTTGACCTAATTTGACCTTGACCTGACCTCAGGTCAGGTCAAATTCATTATTTGACCTGTTTCGACCTAGAACTGTCGTATCATATGTCACTCAATTTGACTTGCTGCGATGATTCCAATGATCTAAATGTTTTTGTTCTATCTTTACTTGTTCAGATGTAATGACCAAACACCTTCATTTACATGTTATCCCTATGACGGCATGTCTTGACCTGTAGTGACCTTAAATGTGACATGAAAAAGGTTCAAATATTTTCGATAGAAAAGTGGATGGGCTACCCAACGCCGTTTACCGTGTTTCACTATCTAGCGCGGGACTCGCGATCTGAGGAGGAGCGGGTACCCGCCCTTCCCCCGTCAAAGTGAAGGTGGCTCAGCCCCCGTCAATGCGGGTATTAACACGCGTCCCGCTGGGGTCCCTGGCATGACGCGCCCCGCTGGGGGCAAATTTCGCCCCCCTTCGCATCTCATTTCATTGTAGAGCTAAAGAAAAATTACGGACGGCGCTCACAAGCTCTTGCCGAGACGAAGAGAATTTACAATAAGTATTTTTATGTCAGGTCAATATTGAGGTCAACATAGATCAAAGAAGGTTCCATAGGCTTACAACAGGGCAGGGTACGTTTCCCCCTCTAGACATTTACTCAGTAGAGATGGAGAAAATATGTATGCATCATTGGATTCCTCTCATCGTGGCAAGTCAAAGGATGTATAATATTACCTTGCTTGGTCAAATTGTGAAAATGGCCTGACATTGAGCTGGGTCAAGGTCACAGAGTGACCTGACATGGTCATGTTGCATATCAATCGATTTCCCGTGAAAATATAAGCACAATGCAAGTAAAATAGGAGCTTTATCTCGATTCAGTGAGAAGTTATCGGCAAAACAATCACTGTATACTCCTGTGACCTGACATGCCCTTTGAAGGTCAGATGGTCAAAAACTAAACTTTATGGTCAAGACCGTGGTAAAAATACACGGGTTGAGGATTTTCAGCTTTATCTTACCAGTATTTTCTGAAAACGAGGCATTTCAATTTTTCACCATAGACTTATAATGGGGCGACCAAAAATTGACCCCACTTTAGGTCAAACATATCAGAATTCCGAGATAGCAGACTTGAAGACCCTAATGGTCTCATCATATTGTAAAAGTTTCATTCTGATCGGTTGGCTAATGTTCCTTAGGAGCCGCTTCAAACTCGTAATTTTAGGTTTTGAGGTCGGGTCACTTGATCTTGGATAGCTCCGTGACCTGGCATGACCTGAACTAAAGAATTTGGTCATATTCGTAAAATTAAAAAGGAAGAAGATACTATAAGCTCCAATGTTCTGCGTCTCTTTGTTTTTGCTTTATCGGGGAAAACCAGGAGGGGGCGAGCTTCGCCCCCTCCAGCGGGACGCGTGTTAAGGTGGTAAAAGTAAGAAAAGGGTGAATATGTCAAAATGAAACTTATACCACATAATGGGCTTACCGAGTATTACAAAACATATTCCGATATTTTTCATATCCATGATCTAGGGTCAGGCACGGATCATGACCTCTCTATCGGAAATGTATGAGGAAAACGGAAATTGGCCGAAAATTTATTTATTTCTGTAGATACCGCTTGTAATACCTTCATATTCTCTAAGACATAGTATCCTAGCCCATTTATAGGTTTTTGGTGCTAGTTTGGACCTGGGACCTCTGAGAGGTAATCTGAGGATACTTAAGCAGGTTTTCAGATTTCGGTCAATAACTGTGCAGGAAACGATGATAAAGTTTTTATTTTGATACAATTCCGTTTAGATTTTTATTGCGAGTCTATTGTTATGCATATTGACTATGCTAGGTTAGATGGTGATCTTGAACCTGACCCTAGGTCAGGTCATTTTTATGTTTTGACCTAGTAGTATTTATTATGTATTATGTGCCTGTTCACCTTGTATTATGTTTTGACCTCATATTATGCATCATTCGATTCGCCGTAATGAGAGGAAGCGAATGGTGCTTAGAAATGATTCTAACTCAACTCTGTCAGACGCTAGAGCCCAAAAACTCTACCCTACCGCCTTCTTCGGCCTGCCATGACCTAAATACTGACCTGAGCCAAAACGTGACCGATGTAGCTTCTTCATGAATTGTTGTGTATTCTACTAGCTTTCGCGTTTTACGCTATCCCGCATAGGAGCCGAGTTCGAGGGAGGAGGTGGTGTTTGGACACGCCCACCAGGGTGAAGGTGGCTCGGAGGCCCACCGGGGTGGGTGTTAAGACAAGGTCAGGTCAGGTCAACAATCCAGATCAAGTCACCTTACTTCCGGAAATGTTCCAATTGACAGCGTTTAGAGCACGTTAAATCTGTTGATCTGAGATTCATAGCACATAATGGGGCCACCGAATAAGAAAATATGTGGCGACGGGACTTTTGATATCCATGACCTAGGGTCATGTAAGTGCCACGACCTCTTAAGTCTGGGGGCGGTAGTGGAGTGGTCAGCGTAGCTGTCTGCCACGCAGCCGACCCGGGTTCAAGGCCCGGCGGCTTCCTGAACAAGGAGCAAGCTGGCTCCCGAGAAACCCTTCCAACAGGGAAAGAGTTGGCGACGCCATATGACCCTGGCAGTTGGTGCGTCGATAAGCCCCAATAATTAATTAATTAGACCTCTTAAGTCTATGGGAAAATTGTTAACTGTTTGGTTCTCAGTGTGTACGTCACAGATCTTCTATCATGTTTTGACATCAAGCATTCGTGGCTTATTCCTAGGGATCAGGCTAAAAAATTAACCTGTGACACTTTGCAAGCTATTTGAGGTCATGTAAACAATTTTCACTGACTCATCCAATGAGTTTTCTCTAAGCTGAGATAGAACTTTAATTTTACTCAGCACTGCATTGTTATTGTTTCTACGAGTCGAATGATGTATATCATGATCGATGAGCTGCGTCAAGATAGGAAAAATGCAGAAATAAGATTTTGTCCTATAATTTCGAGTTGTGCTATTATCAAACAAACCAGAATCAAAAGCAAAAACAAAGTTTTTGGCTTTTGTTACCTGCCTCCTTTGTCGACTACACAAAATGCATTTTATTGATTGTTTACGATTTCAACCATTTTTTGAAAACCATGTTTCTTTATGGTTACAGATATTTAGACCTTTTTAATTTCAAAAATGAAATATTCCTTAGAAAACAACAGATAATGCTATAGTACTACATGACCACCCTTCTCTATGCTTAACTATCGCCCCGGTGGGGGCGTTTGAATACCCCCTCGGGTTTTTCCGACAGCATAAAAAACAACGGTGCGAAGTGCCACCGTACCTGGCGCACTTCACTCTTTATCAATCCCGCAAATTTCTATAAAATTACAAGGTTAAGTCATTTCAGGTCATGCCACCATTGCAGGTCAAGTGACCTCACGTCCATTTTTTAAGTGGCATAAGTAAGAAAAGGGAAAATATATCGGATTGAAACTTAAATCACATTATGGGCTCACCAAGAAGTACAACATAGGTTGTACTTCATTAGGTAGGTTCATAGGTTGTACCCCCCTCTAGATTCATCTTGCAATTTTTGACCTGTGACCTCTGGAGAGGTCATTTGGGCTACTTCAACAGATTTTCAGACTTGGGTTGATAACTTTGCAGAAAATGACGATAAAGCTTTTATTTTGATATCATTACGTTAAGAGTGCTATCATGAGTCGATTTATGTGCATATTGACTACGTCTATATGCACAGATAGTGACTTTGACCTGACATCAGGTCAGGTCATTTTTGTGTT
The DNA here is from genome assembly GCA_034440635.1 of Lepas anatifera. Lineage (NCBI taxonomy): Eukaryota > Metazoa > Arthropoda > Thecostraca > Lepadidae > Lepas > Lepas anatifera. The sequence goes on along the minus strand of JAOTON010001541.1, from coordinate 6,740,889 downwards.
TTGACCTAGTAAAGTCATTTCATATATCATTCGATTCGGCGTAACGCGAGATAGCGAATTCGGCCGAAACATGATTCTAACTCAACTCTATCAGATGCTAAAGAGCCCCGAAACTCTTCTCTGACATGCCACCTTCTTTGACCTGTCATGACCTCAATCTTGACCTGAGTCAAAAAATTACCAATTCAGATTCTTCATGTATTCGTATGAGCTATCCACCAGCGTTCACGTTTTTTTCGCTATTCCGTATAGGAGCCGAGTTCGAGGGGGTGTTAGAACACCTCCTTCCCCGCCCAACAGGGCGAAGGTGGCTCAGAGGCCAACCGGGGCGGGTGTAAATTAGCTTTTAATTGCCTATTTCATGATACAAAGAAGAGCAACTAATAATGTCTGCACGAATCCCTTCTTTAGAACATTAGACATTGATTCAGATAAATGGTGGTCACAATAAATCTAGCTGTATTTCGAAGCCTAAAATGCAGAGTTCCGTTATGATTGCTAGTGCAGTGTACTTGACGGTGAGCTTTGTGACGCTGATGGGGTCCTGATTGCTGTTGATCCTGGGCATCAGTTCGATGGGCTGGCCACTTCCCCGGATAACCAATCCCTGCTCTCATCATCACAGACTGAACTAACAGAAACTGTCAGTCCTTTACAGCTCTCTCTCCTCTCTCTCTCTCTCTCTCTCTCTCTCTCTCTCTCTCTCTCTCTCTCTCTCTCTCTCTCTCCAGGGGCGGATCCAGGGGGGCCGCGGGGGCCGCGGCCCCCCTCGCCGGTAAGGCGCCCCCTCGGCACTAAGGCGCCCCGGGGCCGCCTCCATTTGCTCCACATTTGCATGCCAAACGGAAATACTGGCGCCCCCTGGTAATTCCGCTGCATGCAAATACCACATTTTGACAACCTGCCCTGCATCACTGGCGCCCCCATGGTGCATCATTGGTGCCCTTATTTCACTCCGCCGACGCCCCCAAGCCTCTTCCACCTCTTGAAATCCCGCTATATATTACCGGCGCCCCACTCTTCCCTACGGGCGCCCCTATCTTCTAGAAATCCGCTCTATATTACTGGCGCCTCCATGGTGCAGCATTGATGTCTCGTTTTTGCTCCAGCGGCGCCCCCACGCGTCACTGTGGGCGCCTCATCTTTTGGAACCCCGAATGTACCACCGGCGCCCCTATTGGGCATCATTGGTGCATTCGTTTCACTCCACCGGCGCCCCCAAGCCTCATCGTGGGCTCTCCCACTTCTTGGTACCCCACTATAAACTATTGGCGCCCCAATCCTCACCAAGGGCGCCCCCACCTTCGGAAAATCCGGTCTATACCACTGGCGCCTCCATGGTGCAGCATTGATGTATCGTTTTTGCTCCAACGGCACCCCCACGTGTCACTGTGGGCGCCCCAACTTTTGGAACCCTCATGTACCGCCGGCGCCCCCATTGGGCATCATTGGTGTCTTCTGTGTACTTCACCGGCGCCTCACGCTTCACCGTGGGCGCCTCTGCTTTTTAGAGCCGCTCTTTACCATTGGCGCCCCCGTGGTACAACATTGGTGCCTTTTTGCTCAAATGGCGCCCCGTGCCTCAATGAGGGGGACTTCACCCTTTACCAGCCAGTTTTATACCAGTGAAGCCCCCACTCTCTCTCCCCACTCCCCACTACGGGCGCCCCCACCTTCTAACAATCCGCTCTATACCAGTGGCGCCTCCATGGTGCAGCATTGATGTCTCGTTTTTGCTCCAACGCCGCCCCCACGCGTCATTGTGGGCGCCCCATCTTTTGGAACCCCGAATGTACCACTGGTGCCCCCATTGGGCATCAATGGTGCCTTCGTTTCACTCCAACGGCGCCCCCAAGCCTCTTCCACCTCTTGACATTCCGCTATATACTACCGGCACCCTACTCTTCACTACGGGCGCCCACATCTTCTAAAAATCCGTTCTATATCAGTGGCGCCTCCAAGGTGCAGCATTGATGTCTTCTGTGCACTCCACCGGCGCCCCCACGCTTCACCATGGGCGCCTCTGTTTTTTAGAGCCGCTCTTTACCATTGGCGCCCCCGTGGTACATCATTGGTGCCTTTTTGCTCAAATGGCGCCGCCATGCCTCTTTGAGGGGGCATTCACCCTTTACCAGCCCGTTTTATACCAGTGGAGCCCCCACTCTGTCTCCCCGCTACGTACTACTGGATCCCCACTCCCCACTACGGGCGCCCCCACCTTCTAACAATCCGCTCTATATCACTGGCGCCTCCATGGTGCAGCATTGATGTCTCGTTTTTTGCTCCAACGCCGCCCCCCGCGTCACTGTAAGCACCCCATCTTTTGAAACCCCGCATGTACCACCGGCGCCCCTATGGTGCATCATTGGTGCCTTCGTGTCACTCCACTGGTGCCCCCAAGCCTCTTCCAACTCTTGACATCCCGCTATATACTACCGGCGCCCCACTCTTCACTACGGGCGCCCACATCTTCTAGAAATCCGCTCTATATCACTGGCGCCTCAATGGTGCAGCATTGATGTCTCGTTTTTGCTCCAGCGGCGCCCCCACGCATCACTGTGGGCGCCCCCATCTTTTGGAACCACGCATGTATCACCGGCGCCCCCATTGGGCAGCATTGGTGCCTTCGTTTCACTCCACCGGCGCCCCCAAGCCTCATCGTGGGCTCTCCCACTTCTTGGCATCCCGCTATAAACTATTGGCGCCCCAATCCTCACCACGGGCGCCCCCACCTTCGGAAAATCCGCTCTATACCACTGCCGCCTCCATGGTGCAGCATTGATGTCTCGTTTTTGCTCCAACGGCGCCCCCACGCGTTACTGTGGGCACCCTACCTTCTTGAACCCTCATGTACCACCGGTGCCCCCATTGGGCATCATTGGTGTCTTCTGTGTACTTCACCGGCGCCCCACGCTTCACCGTGGGCGCCTTTGCTAATTAGAGCCGATCTTCACCATTGGCGCCCCCGTGGTACATCATTGGTGCCTTTTTGCTCAAATGGCGCCCCCATGGCTCACTGAGGGGATCTTCACCTTTTACCAGCCCGTTTTATACCAGTGAGCCCCCACTCTCTCTCCCCGCTATGTACTACTGGATCCCCACTCCCCACTATGGTCGCCCCCACTTTCTAACAATCCGCTCTATGTCACTGGCGCCCCCATGGTGCATCATTGGTGCTTTCGTTTCACTCCACCGGCGCCCCCAAGCCTCATCGTAGGCTCTCCCACTTCTTGGCATCCCGCTATAAACTATTGGCGCTCCAATCCTCGCTACGGGCGCCCCCACCTTCGGAAAATCCGCTCTATACCACTGGCGCCTCCATGGTGCAGCATTGATGTCTCGTTTTTACTTCAACGGCGCCGCCACGCGTCACTGTGGGCGCCCCATGTGCTGAAACCCTGCATGTACCACCTGCATCCCCATTGGGCATCATTGGTGTCTTCTGTGCACTCCACCGGCGCGGCGCCCCACGCTTCACTGTGGGCACCCCTGCTTTTTGGACCCGCTCTTTACCTCTGGTGCCCCCATGGTGCATAATTGGTGCGTTTCTTTTTTAATATCAAACGGCGCCCCCATGCCCCATTGAGGGGGTCTTCACCTTTCAACAGCCCCTCCTATACCACCCGAGCCCCACTCTTATGATGCATTATTGTTGTCTGTTTTTAGCTTTATGGGCGCCTTCCCCCTCCGCCTCTTTCCACCATCTTTTGACACACCGTTCTGTATCACTGGCTTTGAGTGTTAACAATTGCCCCGAGTTCTTTTTAATGTATGCTTTGGGTATCGATTGGTGTCATTTTGCTCCGTTACCACGCAGGATCCCCCAATGATCCAAGGCATTTGTGATGCCTTTTTCAAATGGCATCACAAATACGCAAAATTAGCATCACAAAGATCCATGATACCAAAGGCTGATCCCCAAATGGAAGTCTGACCGCCCCCGGAGACTTCGCTTCCCTCTTATCGAAATCCTGGATCGTCCATGTACCCAGCCCTCTCGGTTGTTGATCAGTGATAGATAAGCTCGGTCAGTGTTGATCAGGTGCAATCTCTAACATCATCACCTTGGATAGGCTGAGTTTGCGGCCGGTTGATAGAGCTGGAAAATGCCTAGGTGATCGGGGAAGGAGAGTTTATTCGGTGATGGAACTATAGTAGGGAGGAACAGAAACGTAGTAAAGGGATGGGGCGGCTAGCACAGTCGCATGAGAGGCACCCGAAGGGAAAAGATCGCGCGAAGGGCAGCCGGGCTACGACAATCTATGACCAACCGTAAACCTCGGGGACCAGCATGACTTGCTGTTACAAGCGTGACCCTCTGCGGCAAGCGACACCCTATATGTGACCGTCAGGGTCCCCAATGGGCAGAAGAACACTCTTTAATCAGGTGGGTCACCTGTTTTCAACAGGGCTCTCTGTGACAAGCATGACCAGTACATCATTCCGTGGTCGGCAGGGCCCATTGCAGTCAGAAGAGCCTTCTGTCTGCCACCGAGAAACCGAGAATGCCCTCTGTGCCAGCGGGGGATGCTGTGACAAGTAGAGCCCTCTACGGTCAGCAGGTCCTTTGGGACCAGGAGTCTCCTCGTTATCAATAGGGCAATCTTAGGTCAACAGGGATCTCTGTAACTAACAGATCTTTCGGTCGCAATCAGGGCCATGTCTTGCCAGCATGCTTTTTTGTCGGACAGGGCGATACCCCCGGTGACCATAAGAGGACTCTGTATCGTAAATATATATATTTGGAACTGAACGCACAGTCTATAAAAGGGCACTCCGGGACCAACAGGTCTTTCCGTGCCCAGTAAGGCCTGCCATATTCTTGAGGAAGGTCATGAGGTGACCTGAGGTCTAATCGGGAAGTCGCTGAGCCCCCTGCATCCAGGCGGGTAACCATCCATGACGGTCTCTGACTGCTGTGAGTGGGACTGGTGGGACCCTTAAATCCATTAGGATCTAAATCTGCCAGTTAGCGAACCCCTGGAGAAAGCCGGAAAGTGTACAAGTGTACACTGTGAACGACTTCGAGTTCACTTTGGTCAGTCGAGGGTCCTATGTGGCTGCCATAGCACAGCGAAGACAGGCCAACGGCCAAAATCTGGTTATAGCTAGTTATAGTTCCTGCAAAAATTCAGGTGGATGCCGTTGAGGGAGACACAAACACATTTTTCCGAGTTGATCGCTGATGTGGAGTATCCCTAAACTGGGCCTTTGCTTGGGGCCGTATTCTGATGCCGAGAGTACATAAGAATGGGCGCACGCACGTCGATATTTTATTCTGATTTCCAGCCTGCACCCACACTGCGCAGATGGGGTCAAATCAGCATTGTGATCGTAGTGCGCACATTAGATCAGTATGCTGATATTCTGCGTAAACTAGGTCGGTACTGGTCCCTGTGCATCCCGGGTACGCTTGTCCTACGTCGAGCGTGGCTACGCACGGAAGAAGGTCAAAATACCACATTGGAATATGGCAAGTTGCTTGTCTCAGTCAAGTCTTAGGAGGGCATTATATTAGAATATAGCCTTAGAAAGGTTTACAATAACCGGGGTCTTGAAGTAAGGAAAGGTCGATGAACTTAAGTAATAGATCCTTCGTGGCTGGCTAGCTCAGAATGAAGGGATCTGGGATCACTGCTCTGACCTAGTGGTTTATTAGACCCTTATGGCTAGTTAAGGCCCTGTGTGCTAATCATCATCATATAAGCAAAATCAGTAGTCCATGTAACCATCGTGGGGCTTCCCAAAGTGTATCGGGATTTGATCTGACATGTCCTGTAGAAACCTAATCCCCAATGACAAACATAGGCTCATTGAACGAGACGGGCCTATTCTAAACATTCGTCGGTCTTCTTCAAACTGTTTAAGGCTTCTGAAGATAATTTTGATCACTGATTGGGGAGAATATAGTCCCCATGCAGTCTCCCCGGGTCCCAAAGTGTCTTTACTAACCGTGGGTTCCAGTGCACAATAAAATAAACGCCAAAGATATACATTCACTTTTTTACCACTCTTGATATGTATTTTAGATCCATTCAAAGCCATGATCTTTCCTCATTTTTTTAAAGAAAATATGAAACTAATTACCTCTTTGACCCTCCGGTTTTTCGGGCGGCAAGAAAAAACGGCGAGGCGAAGCACCGCCGTACTTGGCACCACTTATTCTTGATCGATTCCGCAAGAATCGCCCAAAAATTTTGGCTTGGGTCATCTCAGGTCAGGTCATCAGTGCAGGTTAAGTGACCTTACCTCAAAAAATGTTGAAGGTGGCATAAGTAGGAAATGGGTGAATCTATCGGATTGAAACTTATAGCACATAATGGCCCCACCGAGTTCTCCAAGAAGTTCCGGGATTTTTCATATCGATGACATAAGGTCAAATACGGACCATGACCTCTCCATTGGAAATACAGAGGAAAACAGAAAATGGTTTGTATTTGTGTAGATAAAGGTAATAATACCTTCATATTCTCCAAATCGAAGTATCTTAGGTCCCTTTTTAGGTTCATGTTGCAATTTTTGACCTGTGACCTCTGAGAGATCATCCGAAGCTGCTTAAGCAGTTTTGAGACTTAGGTCAATAACTTTGCATGAAATGATGATACAACTTTTATGTTTATACCATTGCGTCTAGATTGCTATTGCCAGTCGATTGATAGGCATATGGACTATGCTAAGTCAAAAGTGACCTTGACCTGACCTGAAGTCAGGTGATTTGTGTTTTGACCTAGTATGCTCATATTATACATCATTCGATTCCCCGTGACGAGAGAGAGGCGAACAGTGTCTACAAAATTATTATAACTCAACGCTGTCAGACGCTAGACTTTGCTCAAAATACCAACTTCTTTGACCTGCCATGACCTCAATGTTGATCTGACCCAAAAAGTGACTAATACAGTGTCTTCGTGAATTTGTATGAGCTATCCACCAGGGTTCGCGTTCTTTCGCTATCCTGCATAGAGGACGAGTTCGAGAGGGGGTGTTCAAACACCCCCACCAGGGCGAAGGTGACTCGGAGGCCCACCGGGGCGCAGGTTAACTGATTCAGTTCACAAAAATGTTTTAAATGGGTAAAGAACATAAAATTTGGCGCCCCCAGCCGGCCTAAAAATGGCGCCCCCTGGCCATGAAGGTGGCGCCCCCAGCGCTGCGGCCCCCTAGCGAAAATTCCTGGATCCGCCCCTGTCTCTCTCTCTCTCTCTCTCTCTCTCTCTCTCTCTCTCTCTCTCTCTCTCTCTCTCTCTCTCTCTCTCTCTCTCTCTCTCTCTCTCTCTCTCTCTCTCTCTCTCTCTCTCTCTCTCTCTCTCTCTCTCTCTCTCTGGCATGCGTGTGACAGGAAAGTGCCCTTCCTCCATGGGCCTTCCTATGAACTCAACAACTTGCACTTGGTCAAGCTGTCGGTCCTTATAAACGCGGTGGCGAAACTCACGATCATTATTACAAGAACTTCTAAGTGTTAATACTCTATACGTTTCTTCACCTTTCGGACCAACACAGAGTGAGAAAATTTATATATCATTACCAGAGAAAAAAGAAAGACAAGGGAAAAATTCCCTCATCAAACTACCTCTTGATATAATATCTGATTTAAACCATGTATCGTCGGTAAAACTACGTATAAAAGGGCTAGCACAAGTTACTGCTTAGCAAGAACAGCAGCTACAAAATTGATAGTGCCGAGACTCTACCTAAATATCTCAGCTTTTCCCGTTTCTGATACGCACCAAGCCGTACATACGTGTATCCCACACTTCTGGTGGTTTCTCCGTTCGCTCAGGATCTCCGAGACCCTTGGGTGGAGAGAGGCGAACGAAAGTTGCATTTCTGTATGCTTATCAAACTAATTCCCAGGATCAACAGCAAGCATGGCTTTCTCGGTATCACAAAGTTGGCCATCAAATGGATTACACCTGAAGCGATTTGAAACTTTGTCTCTTAAGCTTCGAAATGCATAAATATTTATTGTGGCCATTGCTTATCTGGGTCAATCTTTAACGCTGTAAAAAGAAAGCCGTAATTACCTAAATATGTTTTCGTTTGCGCCTTGAAATAGGTGACTTAAAATTAATTGGGCAATATTAAAAAGTGTGGTCTTCCGGTGTCTGCAGTTTTCCATGCACTTTTTTAAATTTCGTAAATATGATAAGAAGTGCCTAAACATTTGAAAATAAAGAAACGTACTCTTTCTAAAAATGGTTTAAGTGCTCAAAAATGTATTCTTAAAGAAAAGCGTCAAAACAATTTTCTTGTTTTTCATTACCAAATATTAGCTCAAAACATAACACGAAATCATAGTGAAAACATTATTTCATAATTTTTCATATTTTGTAACACCCTAATGATTACACCAGATTACTTCGGGTCAATTCGTTGACCTGAGTTTAGATCAACGATCTATTTGAATTTGACTTAGCTTGGTAAAACCGTACGTTATTAGATTTTATTGACAAGAGGGTTATAGTGGGGTCTAAAAAATGTCGTATCTTCCCTGCTTTAGAAGTTATAAGTGAAAAAGCAAGCGCTACATAGTACGGGTAGTAAGGTGTACTAAGCGACCGTGACTTTATTTTTTCATGATTATGTAGTCTACGCTTGTAGTCGCATTTTCTTGGATCGGGAACGGCAAGAATATACCAGAAACATTTTTAAAATTGATTATGGGTTTCAGTTGATAAATAGCGAACAAAGTTTACAATTTGGCCATTCTCCAAGTTTTTTTTTTTCCCGAAGATATCTTAGAACATCATCGAATTGTTGATGAAAAACTGTTTGTACTGTGCTGGTGTCATGACCTGGCATGACCAGACTTGAAAATCGATCAAGATGGGTGAAATTGGAGTTAGTTCACCTCTGCCGGGCTGCAGTGCGCTGAGAAGAACCGTTTTTTCCAACACCGAAAATATGTAATGCATATAAAATAATGCACAAAAAGGTAATGGAATCGACTCCTGTTAAGTCGCGGAGGATAGGGTTAAGTCAAAGTGAATCAGTTAGCGAGTTCCACTACTTCACCACAGTAGCGACTGATGAAAGGCCGTGAGTGGAAGGGGCGTCCCGCTAATGCGATGAAGACGACGTTGTACTCAATTGCCCGATGTGTCAATGATGTGCGCCTGACCGGGCTGATCGCTGCCGACTCCGTTAATCACAGCCGCCCGGCGGCGGAGTATCAAAGGTGATCTGCCGGCGACAGCGCAGTACTGCACTGTCAGAAGTCGGCTGTGGGATTCAGCCTGTGTCGCCGAGGTCGGATTAATTCAGGCTGTCGTTCAGAATCCTAACAAGACAGTTTTAATTGCACAGCAGCCCAATTTCATTTCAATGAATCCCATTAATGGCATAAATGTGTCTCTACATATAAGATCAAACGGCCGACAAATGCTGTCCGCTGCAGTGTTCAGACACCTCTCACGCTCGGGGAGACTTGAACGCTGAAGCAGGCTCAGAGGAGACGGTAAATGGTGCTTGATATGCTATATTTCGACTTCGAAATATAGCAGAGGCGTTTTGTTCGGAAATTTTCTTAGCAACAGTACAACGTTATTCCAGTTAGGTAATTGGTAAAACTAATTAACAAAGGGGACACAATTCAAAGCTAATACGATCCTAAGAACAGCGCTTGAATAGCAGCTTGCGTGGATGTTTACCTGTTGACCGTACGCTCTATTCATATTCTCTGTATGATTGAATAAACTAATGATAGTGCAATATAATCAAATTGAGCTGTCACAAAGAAAAAATATTCCAAAAAGCTGAATATGTGTGTAGCCTATTTGGACACGTAGAACTGGGGGTTTCTCACTCAGAATTTCTGAGTTTCTTTATTTCCTTTAGTCAGTGGTAGGAGGCAGATCTGTCCCTGACGAGCGCGTACGAATAGGAGAATACAGACGGCCTTGCACCATTATGATGGAGTTGAACGAGCAGTGTGCTGACGTCGCAGCTGGACTGAGTGCACTTCTCAACAGAGTGCTGGCAAGCTGGAACGTGGAAAGCTATTTTAATGACCCAGGTTGAGACAATTTTCTCAACCATACCTCGTTCTTGGATTTTTTAATGTTCACTGTGTATGAAAACTTTTGTTGTTTCCGACAACACGGGATCGTTTAGCACCGTCACTATTATGTTCTCCTTAGCCCACTGCACTGTAGTTATCAGGATAAAGTAGACATTACAATGGTACCGTGTGCTCCAGTTAATCACACTCAGGCTCTCGTCTGCGGATATTTATATTTTTCTAGTCTTTGTCCGAAGGCTTTAGTGGTGGTGCAGAATGACTTATTTATATTTTGTTACTGCCTTGATACTTTGGTCTCATGTCAGGCGCATAATTAAACTATGTGTGAAAACGGATAAGATACTATTTAGAACCACCAAAAATTTTCTATTAATTTTCTGATCTTATGTTATACGATATTTCAGTAGGTGTGTGCTCTCTTCGTCGACGGTAGGTGGATTCATGACAGCAGGCATCTTTCCCGGAAATATTTTCGTCCAATCGCCTAGAATGAAGACTGCTTTTCCGTGGAGGTGAACAGTTACAAATACCCGTCCCTTGATAAAATGACGCAAGGTATGTACATATCACGCCAGGACAGGAATTTGTATTCGCTGGGGCCTCACGGATGCTCATTGATGACAAGAAACAGCAACAGGCAACTTCTCCGGCACACGAGCTTGGTATTTTTCAGCGTTTTGCTTGTGGAAAGCTTCTGAATTTATTTCCATGTCATTACGGCGTTGGAATTTCCGGACAAAACCAATGCATGTTGATCCTGAAGACCTGTTTTTAAGGCATTGGGGAAAAGGCTGAACACTCAGTAATTGAATGCAAATACCATTTTGTGAGTCATTACATGTAAATGAACAACAAATATTATCAGGCAAACGTTATTACTGCGTTTACAAACGCTAGCAAAACCAAATGGCAGAAACGGGCACTTAAATAGTGGGCATATAAATTAGAAACATATAATTGCTACATGAAAGCTCAAAGCAAGGCATTTAGGTGGATTGCATTTTATTTGTTCAAAAATTCAAATCGTTAGAAGAGTGAAGAGAAAATAGCCAAGGAATTTATCGAATAAAAAACCATAAACAAAGCTAATGAGAACCAATGCCTCCGGAATGTGACACTCTGATGAAATTCTACACTAGGGTGGCTATGAGTGCATTTTCTATTAAAAACAGTGAATATTGCCACACTTTTCCAGGAAATGAATAATGGGTAGATCCAGGACTTCCGATCGGGAGAAGGTAATTGTTGGGAGGGGTGTCATACGGTCCACGGGCGCCATTTTTGGACGGAGAACTTATCAGGTGGGCGCCAAATCTTATCGTGGGGGCCGATACTGTCATGCTGAGGAGGGGAAGGGCGGGCTGGGAAGCGACATTTCAGGGGGCGCCATCGACCTATCTGGGGAGCACTGTGGCCATTTCAGGGGCGCCGAGGGTCGATCGAGGGAGGAGAAGTGACTACTTTGCCCCCTGAATCCGCCTAGAAAGCGGATCAAACGGTAAGCATTTTGCATTATTTAATTTTTGCAGGTGTGGTTTCAGCGAGAACAAAATCACCCAGAATTTATAGCTGATTCTCCAGACACTAGAAAAAATAGCGCACAAAACCGGCGCAGGGTTTCTTGGCATGTTACTTTGAATCTATAAATTTACCTCACTCTGTACAAATCTCAAGATCTGTTTAACGAATTACCAATCGGGTAGATAGGTATCCTCGGGGCCATCGCAGGGCTCCGTGACTGTCACTCGCCTCGGAGCCATCGCAGGGTTCTGTGACAGTCACTCGCCTCGGGGTCATCGCAGGGCTCTGCGACTGTCACTCGCCTCGGGGCCATCGCAGGGCTCTGTGACAGTCACTCGCCTCGGGGCCATCGCAGGGCTCTGTGACAGTCACTCGCCTCGGGGCCATCGCAGGGCTCTGTGACTGTCACTCGCCTCGGGGCCATCGCAGGGCTCCGTGACTGTCACTAGTGTTACCTCTGGCAAACATGGATCTGACATTTACAGCGGTGAAAGCTGAGACGCCCTGAGTCACAGCACCTGCAGAGCTGTTCCGGAGTCTCCTCCCTGCCGGCCTGCAGCCGCTGAAAGCAAACAGCGCTTGGCTGTGGAGCAGGCTATCGCAGTCCACGTGACGACTAATCAAGTTAGGTCTGAATGTTATTTTACATGGTTTTAACTAAATCGTATGCTAGTTGCGGGCAGTCTTTCTACCTCAACTTTATGAGCAAAAAGTCGTCAAATGTATGTTCATCCAAATTGTATGCATGAGCTTTTGCTAAAGTATAAATATTTATTTTCACAGCAACTCTCCTTACAACATGTCGCAGTTATAGATCAAGTGAATGTAGCAACGCTATTCTATACAAGAATTAATCTTTCAGATACCACCCTATTCTAACATATTGTACTTGGGCAACCGAGCTCTGACACATCTTGCAGCGGTGTAAAGTAGATGCTGGTAGCACTAGTTGCCGATTTCTGTACCACATGTATGCAGCTTTCTAGTTCAATAGTAATTCAGCCTGAATATATTAATGTTAAAACACGCAGGTTGCAGGGTGGGGTATTATCCATGCTGTGTATTACTATATTAGCACGTGGCGAAAAACAGTCCTAATGATTAGGCAGTGCAGTAAACAAAATGACCATTAGACCCATCGGTGTAGCTGGAAACCACTTGGAAAAGGAATTCTTCAAAGTAGCAAACCAGCTTTCTTAAGGTAAGTTCCAGAGAACTTCGACAGAAACTGGCCCTGGAGATGAGGCAAAGGCTAGAAGCCAAGCTTTAGAATCGGCACCACAGTTCAGTTATGGCGCAGCCAGGCAGTTCCGAGAGACTGCTGCAAGACTGGTGGTCTAGACTGGGTAACAAGACTGAAACTGCTGCAAGACTGGTGATCTAGACTGGATGACAAGACTGGTGCACACGACTTCTGTACATTCCTACAGTGTCCGGGACTCGGCTGTTTGCAGATCTCAGTGCCAGGGGCGTCGCCACGAATTTCTTTCTATGGGAGTCAGGTTCCAAGAAACCTCCCATCCCTGATCGCGATGGGAGCTTCTACGTTTTGGGGAGCCTTTACATTAACCACGCCCCAGTGGGCCTCCGATCCACCTTCGCTCGCTTGAATACCCCCTCGATCTTGGCTCTTTTACGGGATGGCTCAGAAATTATGACGAAACGACATCAGTCATTTCTTTCAGGTCATGACGATGGCAGGTCAAAGACGGGTGCAGGTTAGTGGATTCTTGTTTGGCTTTAGCGGCTGACTGGGTTGAATTAGAGTCAAGCTGTAAACATCATTCGTCCTTATTCTATTGCCGCCATACGGTTTGCACGATGACAATGAAGTGTCAAGAATTGATACAAAAGTGAAAAAAGCTTTAAGCATCATTCGATTCCTCTAGTTCTTATTTATTTGATCTAGTTCCTAGTGATCTAGTTTTATCAAATATCTAGTTTTTAGATATTTGATCAAAGGGCAGAACAATGTCATTATCGGACCTAATATAGTCAATATGCATTTCAATCGACCGGACACTTTAATTCAAACGTAATGGTATCAAAATTAAAACTTTATCCCCGATTTCAGCGAAATTCTAGACACAAGTCTGAAAACCTCCTTAAGTGGTCCCAAGGATGTCAACATTACCCTGGAGAGTGCACAAAGACACCACGATTTAAAAGATAATCAATCAGAAGTTTTCTGAGCAGTGTCTACAGAAGCAGTCTACAGATCCATTTTCCGACCATTTCCTGTTTTCCTCGTGCATTTCCAGTGGAGAGCTTATGACCCGTACATCACACCAGGCATTGGATGTAGAAAACCTCGCTAATGCAGTGTATGATGTTTGTAAGTATATCGTGCGATATGAATCTCAGATCAATATTGTAAACCTATTCTCACTGACACCACTTGAAACATTTTTGGAAGGTAGTTCACTTGACTTGACCTCGTGACCTGACCTGATATGCCCGAAACCTAAAATTTTGAGAACAGTTTTTCCATTAACAAAGAACAAAGTTTGCCAAGCACGGCGTCGCTCCACGCGGACATTCTGCCAAAGTTGGAAAACCCTCAGGGAGTGTTCAAATACCTCCCAAACACGGGGAGGGCGAACTAGATATACAGTTTTGTTATTTATACAATTGTAGCAAAGCTGTACCGTTTGGTATTCTTCTGTATTGGACCTGTATCCTCCTGTATTGGACATCCTCCCGTATTGGGGCTCCTATGTATGCCAGGGGTCTTAGAAATAAATCAAATGTGCATCGATGATGCTAGGGCCCTTATCTGCCATTAGAGGGACCTCCGCGTCCCCCAAAGGTCACAGTGTCTATAGAAAATGCATAGCCGGAGGTTGTTCCTAGGCAATGGCTGAGGAGACTCGGGCCACTGCCCCCACCCGAAATCAATTCCTAACTCTGCCACTGGACCAAGGGGTCCCAGAGCCAAATCTTTAGTGTCTAGTACGGCTGGAAACATAATTATAGACCATCAGACTCCTGAGGCTTTCATAAGCTTCCGACATCTTCCTGAATCGGACGGAGAACCTACTAAAATTTAATGGGGACTAGACCCTTTGGCCCCCATGGTGGCAAAGCCCCAGCTCAGTGTCAAATTGTTCTCTCGTTCTCTCATAAGCACCTCTCAAGGAGCGAGCGCTGCTCCCCGTCTTCCCCAGTTGCGCTGTTTTGACCTCAGGCAACACCTCTCTCCAGTCTCTCCGTCGACGAACACCTGGGTGCAGCGTAGCCGACGACGTTGCTGGCGTCGCCGGCCCGACCATCCGTCTCCCCCTCCATTCCCATCGCTCCCACTACCATCTGCGCCTCCCTCGCCATTTCCCGAACCTCCCCTGCCCCCTGCTGTGCCTCTCCCGCCATTTCCCGAGCTTCCCCTGCCCCATCTATTTCCGGAGCCTCCCCTGCCCCCTGCTGTGCCTCTCCCGCCATTTCCTGAGCCTCCCCTGCCCCCTCCAGTGACTCTCCCGCCATTTCCAGAGCCTCCCCTGCCCCCTCCTGTGTCTCTCCCGCCATTTCCTGAGCCTCCTCTGCCCCCTCCTGTGCCTCCCTCACTATTTCCTGCGGCTCCCCCGTCACTTCCTGTGCCTCCCTCACTATTTCCTGCGGCTCCCCCGTCACTTCCTGTGCCTCCCTCACTATTTCCTGCGCCTCTCCCGTCACTTCCCGTGCCTCCATCACTATTTCCCGTGCCTCCACCGTCACTTCCAGAGCCTGCGCTGTCGTCCTGCGCGCCTGGACCACCTGGTTCGTTTCCCTCGCCGACCCCCGCAGCTGCCGTGCTGGAGACGTCACCACTCGGTTGAACCTGCTGCTGGGCTGAGGATGTGCCTGCTGGATCGGTGGATGCAGTGCTGCCTTCGTTTCCTGCAGAATTGCCGTCCCCAGGCTCATTTTGGGCGGAGCTAGCGGCGGTGGCGGAACCTGCAGCTTTAGAGGTGTCTGAAGTATCAGATGCAGAGCTGCTGGCTCCGGAGGAGTCCGCAGTAGCGAGGGACTCTGTAGCACCGGACGGATCTGTAGCACCGGGCGACCCCGCGGCATCAGAAGAACCAGCAGCATTCGAGGAGTCTCCCGCACCGTTCTCACTTTCAGAGGCTGCTCCAGCTTCACTAGTTGATGTTGAAGCTGATGTCCCTACATTATTTGATTCAGATGGCTCGGAAGCTTGTGGTGCAGGGCTTTCCGTTGTTGTTGTAGTTGTGGTCGTAGTTGTGGTCGGTCTGGTGGTTGTTGTAGTTGTAGTTGTAGTGGCTGTGGCGCGAGGCCTCGCCGTTGACAGCTTCGCGAAATCGGTCCAGTGGAAGCGCTGATGACAAACAAAAATTATTCAGATGTACA